>JAJIZL010028055.1:115230-136691 GCA_023969395.1 Amblyomma maculatum | reverse complement strand
GATGGATGGATGGATGGATGGATGGATGGATGGATGGATGGATAGATAGATAGATAGATAGATAGATAGATAGATAGATAGATAGATAGATAGATAGATAGATAGATAGATAGATAGATAGATAGATAGATAGATAGATAGATAGATAGATAGATAGATAGATAGATAGATAGATAGGGTGGGTGGGTGAGGCAAAGAGGTTTGCCGGAATGATTAAAATCTGTCCTGCTACTCTGCACTATGGAAGGGGAAGGGGAGAAGAAAGAAGATCAGGATGGGTGACGATGCTGTAGAAGGCGTATGAAATACATGTACAGGCACGGCAGCTCGCTTTACAAGCAAACTTATATATCAGGCATTACACCACTGTGTGATGTATCCGTGTATATGCAAATGCCAAATTTTAAGCATAATAAGCTCCTCAGACAGCCTTCACTTACTTCTCAGATGAACAGTGGATGCACAATGAAGAATTGCAGGTGAAACTACACACTAGCGACTACATAATGTCTTATATAATTGTGTATATAAACATTCCAAAATCAGGGCTGGCTTGGTCCTTGAAGACAGCCTTTCTTCTCAATGATTAGATGTCTGACGTAGAACATTGGAGTTGAAGTTGTTTATAAGGAGTGAGCGATTTTTCGAATATCGAATCGAACATCCTCATATTCGATTTTTTAAACGAATGAAAAGGGTGAAAATTGAAAATTATTCGGAACTGTTCAAATATATTCGCAAATGTTCGAATAATTTTCGAATAGTTTTGGAATTACTGGCACAAAAAAGGCCTTGGTTACCTCCGACCATTGTTTCGAAGGCAGCATCAGCTCCGAGCACGCACCGCGAGCTGCCCCAATCAACCTACGCGAGAAACAGAAATAATCGTTTTAGGGAGCCTACAGGCTTCAGCATGGCGGCTACAGGGTGCATTATTATGGAACAATTCCTAATACCAACCAGAAAGATAGGGCATGTTCCCGAGAACAATAGTCTATGCACCACATTATTCCCAATCGCGGAGACCCCTTCTCATATTCGTGTCAGATCACACGTGTCTAATCTGCCGAGAAGTGGCGCCGCGCGTTTATTCCTACAAAGGTTGATTCACTTTCATGACATGAGAGTTGCATGAATGTTGTCAGCTCATACTTACACTAACTTGTATTGCAGCTCGAACCGCAAGAAGGGACGACGACAGACAGAGTGAAAAGAGCGCTGACTTCCAACTATTTATTTCTCTGATATGCCACGCATTTATACACATTTGAAGCTTCAGCAGGAAAGAGCAGGAAAAGTAATCAGTATGAAAGGCATAGGCGATAGTACAAGGCCCTAATCACCATCGATCCAGAAACTTCAGCTCTTTCTTGGTTAGTGCGACTGATCGCATGCTTACGCACCTTTCCTCTGTACGAGCTATGTGTACAGCCTCAATTATCTCCCTGACACACTGATCATTGTGTCGAGCAACGATTGTGCTGTTTTGGAACACAGGCAGGGCTAGACTTTCTTTAAGCATATGGTCACAGGATTTAGTCAGGGCATTTACAAAACAATATTTGACAACGCTGCGCTTTACAAGCTTGGAGTGGGCAGATACAGCGGGTAATAAACATTTTTTCCCACGTGATTCATACCCCAACAAACATGGTTATTACAAAACTTTAGTCTTAGCTCCAAAAATCTAATGGAATGGTTGTTGGGCATTTCATGCGTCAAAATTAAAGGTGTTAAGTTTCGCTTGAATCTGTCGAGCACGTCTTCAGCTGTTATAGGAAAATCCGCATTGGCATTGTCAATTATGAATAAAAAGTCATCTACAAATCTAAAGACTTGGACAACACTTGTAAATTCGAGACATCTTTCGATTATTCTGTCGTGCATGGCTAAAAACAAGTCGCTAAGGGCCGGGGCAATGCATGATCCAATGCATACTCCGCGTTTTTTCAGGTAAAAACCTTTGCCCCAGTGGGCAAACGTAGATCGCAGGTACACATCAAGCAATTCTAGAAAGCCACTAACATGCAAACCACAACTGTTCTGGAACGAAACGGCACCCACCCTATCAATGGCCTGATCAACACATGATAGCAGGGCACCATGCGGCAAAGAGTAAAAAAGGTCCTTTAAGTCTATGGAAAAGGCCGATACATTTGCAGTCTCATGCTGCCGCAAGTATTCAACAACCTGTTCAGAGTTCTTAACAAGTAATGGGTCTTCAATTGTTAGCATGGCCAACTTATCCTGCAGAAAATGAGCTAAACATTTCTGCCACGTTCCCTTTTCTTAAATAATCACATGAAGTGGACAGCCATCCTTACGAGTTTTTGCGGAAAAAAACATGTCTAAGTGAGGTTTCTCCTTGTCCTGAATTTGCTTGACGAGTGTTTGTAATCTTAACCTCTTGCACAGTATTTTTTTTGCCACGGCCTTAGCTTTCTTTAGTTCTAATTCACTCATTCTAATAAAATTGCTCTCGATAGCTTCGGAGGCTTTCTTCCGGAAGAGGTCATGCGGAAAAACGGCAAAACCACCCTCTTTATCAGCCGTAAGAACACAAGTTGGTTGTTGCACAAAAAGTCACAGTTTTCTACGGCACAGTGCGTCTTGACCTCACTGCGCGCTCGAGAACATCCACTCCCTAGGATATACAGTTGCTTTTCTGATCTTCCGGTGCGAATCTTGCAACTTGTCTGACCATTGCCAACATTTCCGGCGCATTCTTCTTAGGTTCGACAGCACACTTTGTGCCCGAGCTGTAGGGTCCGTAGAATATCCCCCGGAACATCCGCGTCACCTTCGATGCGAACAGGGTTGCAGGGCCTCACCTCTTTCTTGACGGGCTGAAGAGCTTGAAGCTAAGGTAGTAAGCCATGCCAGCGGACCTCCGTTATCTGATCGATGTTCCTATGGCATTGCTGCCAAATACGTGCAGCCGTACAATAGGAGGCAGTCCTTTTTACTTGCACCAACAGGTACTCCCTGTAGAGTCGGGCCTGTCTTCGCCATTCGGACCGTAGAATCTTGAGGATCCGGATTCCGTGACCGACAGAAGGATTGAGGATCCCGAAGCTCATGCGAATGGGAGGCGGCAAAAACTTCCCTTGTATGCAGAAAGACAGTGCGCGAGCCTGGCACGTTGCGTCGGCAGCCAAGAACGAGAGAACAAATGGATGAAGAGAACACAGAAGAGAGCCCGATGTACTAGAAATGTATTCCAGAACGGTTGCTTGGCGGGCTAGTTGGTTCATATCTAACTTGTATAGCAGCGCGAACCATAAGAAGGGACGACGACAGAGTGAAAAGAGCGCTGACTTCCAACTATTTATTTCTCTGATATGCCACGCATTTATACACATTTGAAGCTTCAGCAGGAAAGAGCAGGAAAAGCAATCAGTATGAAAGGCATAGGCGATAGTACAAGGCCCTAATCACCATCTATCCAGAAACTTCAGCTCTTTCTTGGTTAGTGCGACTGATCGCCTGCTTACGCACCTTTCCTCTGTACGAGCTATGTTTACCGCCTCAATTATCTCCCTGACACACTGATCATTGTGTCGAGCAATGATTGTGCTGTTTTGGAACACAGGCAGGGCTAGACTTTCTTTAAGCATATGGTCACAGGATTTAGTCAGGGCATTTACAAAACAATATTTGACAACGCTGCGCTTTACAAGCTTATAGTGGGCAGGTACAGCGGGTAATAGACATTTTTTCGCACGTGGTTCATAACCCCAACAAACATGGTTATTACAAAACATTAGTCTTAGCTCCAAAAAGCTAATGGAATGGTTGTTGGGCATTTCATGCGTCAAAATTAAAGGTGTTAAGTTTCGCTTGAATCTGTCGAGCACGTCTTCAGCTGTTACATGAAAATCCGCATTGGCATTGTCAATTATGATTAAAAAGTCATCTACAAATCTAAAGACTTGGACAACACTTGTACCTTCGAGACATCTTTCGATTATTCTGTCGTGCATGGCTAAAAACAAGTCGCTAAGGACCGGGCAATACATGATCCAAGGCATACTCCGCGTTTTTTCAGGTAAAAACTTTTGCCCCAGTTGGCAAACGTAGATCGCAGGTACACATCAAGCAATTCTAGAAAGCCACTAACATGTAAACCACAACTGTTCTGGAACGAAACGGCACCCACCCTATCAATGGCCTGATAAGCACATGACAGCAGGGCATCATGCGGCAAAGAGTAAAAAAGGTTTTTTAAGTCTATGGAAAAGGCCGATACATTTGCAGTCTCATCCTGCCGCAAGTATTTAACAACCTGTTCAGAGTTCTTAACAAGTAATGGGTCTTCAATTGTTAGCATGGCCAACTTATCCTGCAGAAAAAGAGCTAGACATTTCTGCCACGTTCCCTTTTCTGAAATAATCACATGAAGTGGACAGCCATCCTTATGAGTTTTTGCGGAAAAGAACATGTCTAAGTGAGGTTTTTCCTTGGCCTGAATTTGCTTGACGAGTGTTTGTAATCCTAACCTCTCGCACAGTTTTTTTTTTTTTTGCTATGGCCTTAGCTTTCTTTAGTTCTAATTCGCTCATTCTATTAAAATTGCTCTCGATAGCTTCGGAGGCTTTCTTCCGGAAGAGGTCATGCGGAAAAACGGCAAAACCACCCTCTTTATCAGCCGTAAGAACACAAAGTTGGTTGTTGCACAAAAAGTCACAGTTTTTAACGGCACAGTACGTCTTGACCTCACTGCGCGCTCGAGAACATCCACTCCCTGGGATATGCAGTTGCTTTTCTGATCTTCCGGTGCGAATCTTGCAACTTGTCTGACCATCGCCAACATTTCTGGCGCATTCTTCTTAGGTTCGACAGCACACTTTGTGCCCGAGCTGTAGGGTCCGTAGAATATCCCCCGAAACATCCGCGTCACCTTCGATGTGAACAGGGTTGCAGGGCCTTACCTCTTTCTTGACGGGCTGAAGAGCTTGAAGCTAAGGTAGTAAGCCATGCCAGCGGACCTCCGTTATCTGATCGATGTTCCTACGGCATTGCTGCCAAATACGTGCAGCCGTACAATAGGAGGCAGTCCTTTTTACTTGCACCAACAGGTACTCCCTGTAGAGTCGGGCCTGTCTTCGCCATTCGGACCGTAGAATCTTGAGGATCGGGATTCCGTGACCGACAGAAGGATTGAGGATCCCGAAGCTCATGCGAATGGGAGGCGGCAAAAACTTCCCTCGTATGCAGAAAGACAGTGCGCGAGCCTGGCATGTCGCGTCGGCAGCCAAGAACGAGAGAACACATGGATGAAGAGAACACAGAAGAGAGCCCGATGTACTAGAAATATATTCCAGAACGATTGCTTGGCGGGCTAGTTGGTTCATATCTAACTTGTATTGCAGCGCGAACCATAAGAAGGGACGACGACAGAGTGAAAAGAGCGCTGACTTCCAACTATTTATTTCTCTGATATGCCACGCATTTATACACATTTGAAACTTCAGCAGGAAAGAGAAGGAAGAGCAATCAGCATGAAAGGCATAGGCGATAGGACAAGGCCCTAATCACCATCGATCCAGAAACTTCAGCTCTTTCTTTGTTAGTGCGACTGATGACATGCTTACACAGCTTTCATACAATCGTTGCTCGACACAATGATCAGTGTGTCAGGGAGATAATTGAGGTGGTAAACATAGCTCGTACAGAGGAAAGGTGTGTAAGCATGCCATCAGTCACACTAACCAAGAAAGAGCTGAAGTTTCTGGATTGATGGGGATTAGGGCCTTGTCCTATCGCCTATGCCTTTCATGCTGATTGCTTTTCCTGCTCTTTCCTGCTGAAGCTTCAAATGTATATAAATGCGTGGCATATCAGAGAAATAAATAGTTGGAAGTCAGCGCTCTTTTCACTCTGTCTGTCGGCGTCCCTTCTTGTGGTTCGCGCTGCAATACAAGTTAGATATGAACCAACTAGCCCGCCAAGCAACCGTTCATATTCCTACATCTCTTCACTATACATCTCCGGTAGCGTGGCGCCAGCTGGAGGGAAACACGCGAGGTTATTGAGAAAGAACGAAAGCAATGAAAGTCAATGAAACAAAAAGGGTGATGAGAACTGGCGCTTGGCGACAACTGGTTCGAAGAGCCGACAGCAGGGGAAGCGCCTCGGGCTGCAAGGACGCAAGTCGGACGGTAGCGTCGCTCCGCCATTTGTAATCTCTTATATATTGTATCAAGTATTCACGCTCACTAAATCCCTCGTTGAAATGTAATTGTTGTAGATAGAAATAAACAGCAACTGACAATGTGCGTAGAGATCAGGGGCTGCACCCCCTATAGAAGAGCAGCGTTTCCCCTTTTCCCGTGACATCGATTGCTCCCTACTGACGCAGCGCTGCCACTACCACTCCGCTGCTCCTGCCTTATCTCCTGCCCGCACACTACAAGTAGTTAACTATAGCCACTAGTAAAACGGAGCTATACTGTGTGGCGTCAGCCTGAAACGCACTGTGCGCGCCCGCCCTTTCCCTTTCCTTTCCCTCAACCAGCTCTCACGGAAGGCATGTGACCGTTTTGTCTGTATATATATTTGATGGGAAACATTAAAAAGGGTCATTCTTGGTCAGGATACTACGAGCATCTGCCTGCTTATCTGACATGGTGTCAGAAGTGGGAGCAAAGCCTACCCCGATGTAGCACCGCTGCAGCCCCGTCAACCGACGAACGACCAGCAACAGCATCAAAGAGTTCTAGCAACGGCATCAAAGCGTTCTGGAGGCAAGCGACAAGCAACGCTTCGTAATAGCGGCAATCAAGCCTCCGAGGCCTTTCGACTTCCATAACGCCGCAGGCTGGCTTACCTGGATGCATGAATTTGATGTGTACAGGTTCGCGTCCAGACTACACGAGATGCTAGACGAAGTTAAAGTAAGGGCTCTTCTCTACAAAATAGGCAGAAAATCGCGGGAGATTTTCGATCGTTAAGCGTCACAGACGAAGAAATGAAGGACCTCAGCTTGATAAAGCCGAAGCTTCATAGCTACTTCGTCCACACCAAGAATACAGTCTACGAGAGTGCTCGCTTTAATCAACGCAGCCAGCAGCAGGGCAAAACAGTATACGAGTTCGCAACCGATCCTAACAGGTTCGATTTGCACACTCAGATGGCACGCTTGACCGCATACGCTCAGAACAGGCAACGGACCCAGAGGGCGCCTTGTTGCTCGAAGCTTGCACGTGGGGTTGGCCTGCAAAACTTCGAATACCGCCACTTCTAAAACAGTTTTGGGCACATTGTGGCAGCATCACCGTTTGCAAACAGCTACTTCTGAAGGATTCCAGACTAGTGATTTCACGAGCGCTGCGGAAAGAAATGCTGCAACGAGTCCACGAAGGACATCAAGGCATCGGCTGCTGCCGCGCGTACGCAAAGGAATCGTTCTGGTGGCCAGGAATCAGCCAAGAAATTGCAAGAACTGTAGCAAACTGCCAAGCATGCGCGCAAGAGAGCATCCAATTTTGTTAACCAATGGTGCCCGCTGAAACAGCAGAGCTCGCATGGAAAAAAATTGAAGTTGATTTATTCGAGATGAAATGAGCTGTCTATCTTTTCGTTGTCGATGATCCCTCCAGGTATCCTGAGCTGGCCCTGCTGTATTGAGGAACATAGTCGGATATGGTCATCCAACACATGAAAAGCATCTTCGCCAGGCACGGGATCCCGAAAACTGTGATATCAAATAATTAAACACAGTTCGTATCCCTTGCTTTCATTGATTGTTCAAGACATTATGGTTTCAAACATGTCAGAACGCGTCCTCGTTAGCCACAGGCTAGCGGGGAAGTTGAACGCATGGAAGGGACACTCAAAAGACTTTAAGAAGGCGCAGAAAGCCTGCATTGCCCTGCTGAACTATAGAAATTCACCGGGCCCAACCGGCTACAGTCCAACTCAACTGCTCATGAGTCGTCGCTGATGATGAAGAGTACCATGTATGCCAGCTGCACTAAAACCTCGAGTAGTTGGCCGCAGGGGACCATGTATGGCTGCAAGACAGATGTGCCGGAGCCATTGTCCTTCATCCTGCCTCGACATCCAGGTCTTACTAGATCTAGAGTCTAGGGGGAGCCCTACGTCGAAACAGGCGTCATCTGTTCCTCCTACCAAAGGGAGAAGAAATCGAACCCTCACCGGACGACCAGGGTGAACAAGCCAGTCAGCCTACGGAAACAACCGACAAGGGTGTGAAACTGTTTCGAATTCGCTGTGCAAGACCATCGTGGCAAAGCAGTTATCCAACAACGAAGAGAACGTACCCGAAGAGAAACCTTCAAGCCCAGTGCAAATAACAACACGATACGGGCGCGTCGTACGACTACCGAAAAGACTCGGCTTTGATGAGTAAATTGAACAGTACTTTTTTCCTTTCTTGTGGTCACACACAGTGCTTGTAAACAAGAGAAGATGTGGCGTCATCCTGAGACGCAATGTGCGCGCCCGTCATTTCCTTTTCTTTTCCCTCACCCAGCTCTCACGGAAGTCACGTGACCGTTCTGGCTGTATATATTGTTAAGGGAAACGTTCACAGCGGTAAACGCTAGATAACTGTCAGAAGCACACACCACCAGAACGAACCCAGCTTAGTCTGAGCGTCGTGTTCTTCACAACACACTACAGCAGCGCGTCGTCGTCATCTTGTTATTGCGCACCATAACAGTATTCCCCGCGCGGGAGAAGCCCCGTCCCGGGACCGCCTACACAGGAGAACTTCAATGGTATGGTTTCAGACGGGCGGCGTGCACGATTTCTGGATGAGGGGTTGTTGAAGGATACGTGGGCTGTAGAGGAGCGATCTCATAGGTCACATCGGTGACTTGTCGCAGGACGTAGTAAGGACCCACGTAACCAGGCAGAAGTTTCTCGCACATGCCCGCACGGCGGGCCGGGAGCCAAAGAAGCTCGAAGGAACCAGGAGGGGACGTCTCGGTGATGTAGGTCATAACGACGCTTTTGTAAGCACTGAGACGCGCCAAGCCGGACTCGAGCAATGTGGGGGGCGGCATCAGCGCGGGCGATGGCATCCGAAGCGTAACTACAGGAAGAGTCGTCAAGAGGCAGTAAGGTGTCAAAGGGGAGTAAAGGGTCGCGGTCGAAAAGTAGATAAAAGGGATAGCATCCGGTGGTACCATGGCGTGAGGAGTTATAGGCGAACGTGACGAAAGGTAAGGAGTTAAGATGGTGATCGGACACATACATAGATAGCATTTCGGTCAGTGTGCGATTAAGGCGCTCAGTAAGACCGTTGGTTTGCGGATGGTAGGCCTTGGTGAATTGGTGACGAGTAGCGCATGAGCGGAGAAGGTTATGAAGCACTTTAGAAAGGAAACAGCGGCCACGATCTGTGAGCAGTTGACGCGGAGCGCCATGAATCAAGATTATGTCATGCAAAAGAAAGTCGTCAACGTCGGAGGCGCAGCTGGTGGGGAAGGCCCTGGTTACATCATATCGGGTAGTATAATCAGTCGCCACAGCAATCCATTTGTTTCCAGAATTCGACGTCGAAAAATGCCCAAGAAGATCGAGGCCCACACGAGAAAAGGCTCAGTCGGCACTCAGATTGGTTGCAGGGGCCTACTAGGTTGAAGCGAGGGTGTCTTACGGCGCTGAAATAGCTCACAAGCGGCGACATAGCGACGGACAGAGCGGTAGAGACCAGGCCAGAAAACTCAGCGTCGCACACGGTCGTACGTACGTGATACTGCCAAGTGTCCTGCTGTCGGGGCGTTGTGAAGTTGGGCGAGGACAGTAGAGCGCAGATGAGCCGGAACCAGTAAAAGGTCCGCTACATCTGGACGCTTACTGCGTCTCTATAATGTCTCATTATGAAGCACAAACATTCTGGCGGAAGAATCGGGGTTGTCGTGCAGCTGGTCTATAATTGGTGGCAGGGCAGGATCACGACGCTGTTTGGAGGCGATATTTATAAAGTCCGAGATGAACAAAATCTAGTCGTCTGCAGTATGGTCGGACAAATCGGGAGGATCTACGGGATGGCGGGACAAGCAGTGAGCGTCTTGGTATAAGTGGCCGGACTTGTATACCACAGTAAATTCGTACTTTTGGATTCGCAAGGATGTCACGAAATCTGCGCACATTTTTTTATTAAGCCGGCACGGCGCGAGGCCCGCGCGGCGTCGCTTGGAAAGCTCGTGAAAAACCTCCTTCACCGCGCGCGAGAGCGCGTAGCTTTGTATGCGTCGCCGCCGCCCTCTTTCCCATCACCCGGCGATCACGCGGACTCATCAAGCTGGAATATGCCAGAAACATCCAGAACATTCTATGGGACCTAGCCAATGACGACGCGCGGCTCGACGGGAGGAGAACGGAGCGCTCTAATCAGCGAAACTAATACCGGTTTCCATTGGGCAAACAGGAGCAAGAGCAACGAGCAGCCAGAGCAGCGCACAAGAGCACTGGGAACGCGCGTTCTCATCTCCCGAACGGAACATTCACGCTGCTCGGAGAGCAGCGTAGTGAGGGGAGCGCGTGACGTCAGGCGTCATGTGATCAAAACTTTTCCCGAGCTCGCATTGCCCGTATCCGCCGTCCGAACACCACCGCTACCGTCGTCCGCCATTTTTCTCGTCCGTCCTACCCGGGCTACGGGCAAATAACCAGAAGGGACGACAAAAAGGTCACGTGACTTCCTCCATTCTCTCTGTACTCAGCCGCTGGCGACGGAGCACCAAGGACTGCTCCCGGCTGCTCTCGGCACCCCAAAAGCGCGCCTCCTCTGCCAACAGAACACTCCTGTTGGCAGAGGAGGCGCTCCTGTGCTCCTGTTGCTCCTGTTCGACCACTGGTAGGAGCTGAAACTCGCGAGAGCACTTTTAGTGCAGCTAAAAGGGCTCCTGTTCGCCCAATGGAAACCAGTATAAGTGCGTGTGCGCGCTAGCTTTGGCGCGGGTTAACAGACAGACGCGGCGAGCCCTATTTAAAGAGACCGCGCCGCTTGTGTAGTCAGTCAGTCAGTCAGTCGGTTATTGGTTGCGGCGTGTTCGCCAGTGCTTCGACTGGACTCCAGGGGATCACCCGCTGCTGGCAAGCCCATGGACATGCAAGCGAGCGGCGCTCGTCTTGTATAGCGGCTACATCGTGACTCTTGAGGCGTCGGACTGCAACAGTGCACGGTGAACAATTTGGTGTTTGTTTATGTAACTCTCTCGTGTTTCTTCTGTATTGCTAGCCTCTGTAATATTGAATACCTTTGTAGTTGCATGTTTAGCGTTTGTTTTTCTGTGAACCTCTCGTCTGTGCAATTTTAGTGTTAGTGTATTCCTCGTCGCTTGTTGTGTATAAAATTTGTTTCGTTTGTTACTTCTGACTCCGAACCTTACTCTGGCTTGAACCGGCGACCGCTGGGCACCAAACGGCACCCCCTTCTGTCACTACAAGGTAGTTGAATTCCGGCTGAGCTTGCCACGCAGGTCGAGGGCATCTCCTTTGCGACCGGAAGCTACGCCCACTCCCTCTAAGGGTGTCCGGGAGTATGCGCACCGTTAAGGGCGTATCGTTAATAATCCCTACAAATTATTAACGGGTGACAATTACTCTGGCGTCCGCGACAGGACGTTTGGTGCACTCAAGCTTAGAGAACAGAGAACGAGTTAGACGAGTTTACGAAGAGGTCGTAAACAGTGCAGCAGCAGAGCGATAGCGAGAGGTACCGCGCAGAGGCGGTTGTGTAAGGTCCATTGAGAGTGCTATGTATTAGCATTAAGCAGTTCAGATTGGACAAGAATCTCAAGGAGATTATTGCGTTGGGCCTAGAGAAAGGTCTTAAAGGAGCTGAACTGCGTGAATGGGTGGGCCGAAAAGAAAGAGAGGTTCGAGAAGAGGCTGAAAAAGAAGGAGAGAGGTAACGAGTAGAAGGAGAGAGAGAATGGCAGAGGAAACAAGCAGAGGAAGAGAGACAACGAGGCGAAAGAGAGAAATAATGACTGAGGAAACAAGCAGAGGCAAAGAGACAAGAAGAAAAAAGGGAAAAAAAATTGTCAGGAAGCAAACCGAAAGAGAGAAAGAATGGCTCAGTAAGCAGGCAGAAAAAGAAAAGAATTCTTAAAGAGAGAGATATTTTTCTGAAGAAGCTGGCTGAAGTTCGGCGTTTGAAAGATATTACCGAGCCTCCGGATGTTACCTTTCCTTATATTAGGAGGTACAGTGAAACGAGCAATTCACTGACAGCCATAGGTGCCGTAGAATCTAGCTCCAGCAGCCAGAATGTGGTTGCGGAACAGCGTGTTCCTGCAACAGAAATTTCAGAAGACTTTATTGGAACTAAAATTTCTCAGGAAAATGAGATTATGCCCTCCGAGACGACAGGTTGCACAGAAGCTGCAAAGACAGTTGTCGAGCCAGAAGACTCATGCACGTGCTCTTCGCCTCAAGAGGAAGGTCATAATTCTAGCTCCATGTCAGAACGCACCATGCCTGAGCTCCTGAGTGACCTAGAGGAAGAGCTGTCAAATAACAGCGAGCCCGAAAGCTCAGATGGAGTTGAAACTGAAGACAGCAATCTTCCACGAATGCAAGAACCGGTTTCAAGGAACGGTTCGACTGACGAGGAGGCTCTACTCATTGAGGAGGACTAAATATTTCCCTTCGTTGGGAATGACAGTGCAGATAAGGAACCGAAACCGCCAGAATGACATGACTGCACTGCAATGAAGGAATTCATGGAAACCTTTAAGGAAGAAGAATTAATTAAAAGTGAGGAGAATGAGTCTCCAGTTGCAAAGGAGCTCTGCTTCAAGAAGGTACGACTGAAGGTCGTAAAGAAAAGAAAGAAAATGAAAAGGATTGAGGGAGAACAAAGTTCTCAAAAAGACGTTCCTTTCAGACAACAATGTTCTGATTATGCGGGTAAAACTGGATCAAACGTTCCTCGGCCAAAGGTGCGAATAAAATTGGAAACAAAAAGAAACAAATCCAAGCCTGCCAAGTCAGGCAAAGTCGACAGGGAAATGTACCATAGAAAAAGAAGCAAGAAGCGGCTGAACGACTGGACGCGCAAGCGCATGGAGAGCCGCCCCGACTGAGAAAGAATGAGACGGCCTGCTCGAAGCGCCGCTAGGCAATGTAGAGTTAGATCTGGCCTAACTTCCGATCGGGAAGCAGAACTCAAGAGTAGAGGGAGGAGCCAGATAAAATCACGAATGAGAAGTATCATTAGAACCAGAAAAGGAGCCAGGCCACGCGTGAGAAAGAAGCGCCAGTGCTTCGTAAGAAAGAGAACTGGCCCGCTAGGTAGTTTGAGAAGAGCTTACATGTTCGAAGGAAGAGCCACAAGCCGTTTTTGGAAATATAGGCTAAAGATTGCGTTAGGTTTGTGCGCTTCATATTTGAATGACTGTGTATTTCTGTGTTGTTGATTCCTATGTGTATCCGACGACAGTCTGTTGCTATGTTTGTGAACTTCATGGCATTGATGTGTGAATTGCAATGTGTTATTGCAATTTGTGAAATTTTGGCAATGGCTGTGTGTGATGTGGACATTTGCCCCTTATAATTTGTGAGCGCATGCATGTGCGCCCTATGCTCGTGGGTTTGTGAATATTGTGGGACAATATTCTTTAAGAAAGGGGCAGTGTCACGAAATCGGCGCACATTTTTTATTAAGCCAGCCAGCACGGCGCGAGGCCCGCACGGCGTCGCTTGGAAAGCTCGAGAAAAGCCTCCTTCCCCGCGCGAGAGAGCGCGTACCTTTGTACGCGTCGCCGCCGCCCTCTTTCCCTTCACCCGACGATCACGCGGACTCATCAAGCTGCAATATGCCAGAAAAATCGAGAACCTTCTATAGGACCTAGCTAATGACGACGCGCGGCTCGACGGGAGGACAAGGGAGCGCTATAACCAGCGAAACTAAGTGTGTGTGCGCGCTAGCTTTGGCGCGGGTTAACAGACAGACGCGGCGCGCCCTATTTAAAGAGACCGCGCCGCTTGTGTAGTCAGTCAGTCGGTTATTGGTTGCGGCGTGTTCGCCAGTGCTTCGACTGGACTACCGGGTATCACCCGCTGCTGGCAAGCCCACGGACCTGCAAGGGAGCGGCGCTCGTCTTGTATTGCGGCCACATCGTGACTCTTGAGGCGTCGGACTGCAACAGTGCCCGGTGAACAATTTGGTGTTTGTTTATGTAACTCTCTCGTGTTTCTTCTGTATTGCAAGCCTCTGTATTATTGAATATTTTTGTAGTTGCATGTTTTGTGTTTGTTTTTCTGTGAACCTCTCGTCTGTGCAATTTTAGTGTTTGTGTATTCCTGTGTATCATCACTTGCTGTGTATAAAATGTGTTTCGTTTGTTACTTCTGACTCCGAACCTTACTCTGGCTTGAACGGGCGACCGCTGGGCACCAAACGGCCACCCCCTTCTGTCACTACAAGGTAGTTGAATTCCGGCTGAGCTTGCCACGCAGGTCGAGGGGATCTCCTTTGCGACCGGAAGCTACCCCCACTCACTCTAAGGGTGTCTGGGAGTGTGCGCACCGTTAATGGCGCACCCTCTAAATTATTAACGGGTGACAAAGGCCCAGCGTCCTAAGCGGCCAGTGGGGTCCTTAAGTGAGGACACCCAACACAAAGCATGATGGTCTGTCACTACACAGAAAGACCACCCAAACAAAAAAGGGCGGAATTTTGTCAGCGCCCAAACAAGTGCAAGGCATTCCCGCTGTGTAATGGAATAATTGCGCTCAGAGGACGAAAGCAGGCGGCTGGCATAAGCAATGACGCCGGAGGAGAGGTAAGCGGACGAGCGATGTCTGCAAAGTTCCGAATGAAGGAAGCTTCGCACGTCACTTGAGCTACGCGGGGTAGGGAACTCGCGCACGGCGCGAACTTTGTCAGGGTCGGGCTGCACACCATTTGCATCAACCAAATGACCCAGGACTTTGATTTGGCGCCGACCGAAGCTGCATTTTTTGGCGTTCAGTTGAAGACCGGCGCGGCGAAAAACGGCCAGGACTGTAGAAAATCGATCAAGGTGGGTTGCGAACGTGGAAGAGAAAACGATGACCTTATCTAAGTAGCATAAACATGTTGTCCACTTGAAGCCACGGAGTGGCGAATGCATCATGCGCTCCAATGTCGCAGGAGCGTTACAAAGTCCAAATGGCATCACCTTGAATTGATAGAGTCAGTCGGGCGGGACAAATGCGGTTTTTTCGCGATCACGTTCGTCAACAGCAATTTGCCAGTACTGAACGTATGTCGATGGAAGAAAAATAGCTGGCACCATGCAAGCAGTCAAGCGCGTTATCAATTCGCTGAAGAGGGTAAACATCGTTCTTTGTTATTTGATGAAGGTTGCGATAGGCGACACAAAATCTCCAACTTTGGTCTTTTTTTTTACCAATACGACAGGAGACGCCCAGGGACTGCAGGAAGGCTCAATAATGTTTTGCGCCAGCATCTTGTCAAGTTCTTTCTGTATAGCATGCCGCTCAGTAAGGGAAACACAATAAGGCCGTCTGTGGATGAGGCTGGCGCCACCCGTATTGATTCGATGGGTCAGAACGAATGTTTGACCCATCGAATGAACGAATGGTCGGTCGCCGAAATCAAATATATCGGTGTACGACAGCAAAATGTCGGAGAGCTCTCGCTTGGTCATCTGGCAGATCCGTAGATATCCTGCTTGAAAAGAGGTTCGAATGGGAAGAAGCTGATATATGCTGCGCCGACAGATGCTGAGGCATTAGAGCAGCAACTTCGCAGTCCACCAAAGGAAACAGATCAGCAAGTGCAATGGCATGGGGTAAAATTTCGGTCGAGCGGCTGAAGTTAAGGACGGGAAGATAGGTGCGGTTAGCAGTGACAGTCACAACGGTATGAGGGAGTATAACGTTGCGACGGAGAACAACATCGGTAATTTGGCAAGCGACGTATCTGCCGTCAGAAACTGCGGGGAATGGGGCCAGTGGAATATAAATAGCAGCTTCGGGCGGTAGACGAACAAATTTGGCTGATCGGAGGCGGGGCTTGACATCGGCGTTTTCGGAGCAGTAGGGCAGATCTAAGCGAAGAAGGCCAGTTGAGCAATCAATCAGGGCAGAATGGGTCGTTCAAAAGTCGATGCCTAGGATCACGTCGTGAGGGCAGCGGTCGATAACCATCAAGAGGACAGGGGTAGTGCGACCGGAAATACTCACGCGCGCTGTGCACAGTCCCACGACGCTCTATTGCAAAACCAAGCGTCTCCCAGCATCTTCCAGTACGCAACCAGTAATATTTTCGCGCTGGTTTCGCACTGGATCTGCTGGGCACGCTGGAGGTCTGCGATATTCACTGGAGCAGTAACGGGAAGACACTGGTTGCACTCGTACGATGGGAGAAAAACGCTGGGATTAGCTTTTTGGCGCTGGGTGTGTCACTGGCATCCGCGGTGCACTGGAAGAAGCGCTGTATGTTCGTTGGGGCCGCACTGGTCCCAGTGCCCCAGTATAGCCGGTGCGGTCTGCGGCGTCAGCCGGAGTAGCATCCCTCAAGGGCCAACATGTCAACAGCGCACTCGCAATCGATCGTCGGGCGCATATGACAAATATGGTTCAAGTAAGTGCTTTTTGCTGCGAAGCCGTTGCGCACCTGTAAGAAAACAAAGGCAGTATGTTTTTTCTAGAGTTTCCATGTTTCGACAGGTCGTTTCGAGCGTTTCGACAGAGACCACGACCGCTGCGCCTCTGATATCTCATGCCACACTAATGATTAACTCACAACTAAACTGGAATTGAATAATGTGGGCTGCAATGCATAACAAACTTCACAGGATCTTAAGGGCACTCTAATGTTCAATGCGGGCTCAATCGCAGGTGAGCGTAGCCTGCACCGCGGCCCAGTATAAACAAGAGAAAGAAAAAATAAAACGAAGAAGAGAGTAGTTTACCGAGCGATGGGCCCATGAGAGAAAAAACAACATACAGTGCTTGTAATGCAAAATATTTTGCGTGTTTCTCAAGCTTTTGCACTCCTTCTTATTCTGGGTATAAAGCAGCCGAGCCTCAGTCATCGCAACGCTTCCCGAAATGTTTACATACAAATAAGGTTTAGTTACACGCAATATAAAGTCGTCGCGGCTGCGCTTGCCGGTATTGAAGCTTGGTCACACTTTTTTTCTTGAATGGTTGTACTAAAGCTCCGTATTAGGCGAAAATTACGCCCACGGTAGCAGAGCACCATCGAAGAGCACGCGTTCGTACATTTGCCAGCGATGTCAAACTCTACATGTTAAAATGATTCCAGTGCACAAAATACAGTGCATAGGCACCCGGAACATTAGTTGCAAGTAGTGAGAGCAGGCAGCAAGCTCCAATGATCTAGAAGTTGTAATTGTTAGAGCGGCAGCAATGGCCTGTAGACTGCAAAACATGAAGTCCCAACCTTATAAATGCCGGTCCTGACATAAAATGCAGAAATGTTTCAAGAAATTTCAGTTCTTGGCGTGGCCGAGTGGTTAGCGTGGTGAGCTAGTGATTGAATAGCTGCCTAGGGACAGAGTTCGAAGCGCGCTTGGTGCAGTACTTCCCCACTGAAAACACTGTACGTGAGCTGTACAAGAAAGTGTGAGAGTGAATGAGAATGTATAAGAATATGTGTGTTCTTGGGAGATTAAACGCGGATTTATGAGAGCACCTAAAGCCACTGTGCAGGAATGCATGAGATTGTACAAGTTCTTGTGAGATTGAATGCGCCCATGAGCGAGCTCACAGAAGCACGCACAGCCACTGTACAAGATTGAATGAGAATGAGCTGATCCCGTATTTGTGCGAGCTTGTAGAAGCACATGGAGCCAGTGCGTGAACAGATGCTCTGCGAGAGCATGTAAACTATGTGGCCATGTACATTCTTGCATGCTACAAAATTAGTCGTTGAGACTGTGTAGGTCCTTCCAATATGAAAGAGGTCAAAGTTAGAGCTTTCATCTAATGATTACTTCATAATTATTTGCGAAAGGCACACTTCTTCATATTTCACAATTTTGGTCTTGGCTTGCAGCGTATTTTCAACATTAGTAGAAAAGTGCTTGCTTCCTTTCATTATGCAGAAATCTTTATATGACAACATGCACGCTGAGCAACAACTCCTCGACATATCAAGCTCACTGTAAAACAATGTCAAATGCGAGATACTTCAACTAGATCTAATAGCATCATTTGCTTCTCTTTCAACCATTCGTTTCTGAACGTTGCACGCAGCTTTAGATGCACGACAAAGGCTGTGTGCACAATGTTGATGTGTTGCCTGCCAAGTAGATGGCAGGTAACACATCAACATTGACGGCAACACACGCCGTCAATGGACCGCCACTGGTCCAATAATGGGAAATATTGGTCCCAATATTGGTCAATATTGGCGTCTGATTGGGGCGCACAAAGATCCAAGTTATATGTCAACCAATTTGATTGGCTCTCCTATCAAAACCAGCATTGCCATACTATCTTGCTTACTGGCATTCAATAGCACTTAATGGCTACTCAATATCTTCCACCTAAGCTCATTCACTGGTTGTTATATCACGGCATCCCGCCAAGCTCACTGGTCATCCAATATCTTATATCCATGCGTATTCACTGGATATTCACAACTGGCATCCATCCAGATTTATCGGCTACCCAATATTTCCAATCCAATCTTGCCCAGTGGTTTTGTATTATTGGCATCCAGCCAGAGCAAATGGCAATCCGGCACATTATAGTGCTGAATGTTTCAATAATCAGTACTACAGCTAGTTGCTATTTCGTGCTATGGCTAATAGGCAACTACAAAGCCATCCCATACGTATGCAGTGCTGCTATTTTACATGTAGCTTTTTATTTAAATAAAGCATGCTGAGAATATCCATGCACAGAAAATAATACAGCTGAAAGGTTCACTGCATGGGGATTTATTAGGTGTGCATGAGTTACAGGGCGTGGAAAAATGTAGGCAGAACTCTTAGACTTCAGTGCTCCTCCTGTTTTTGCGTCCCTTGGCAAGGTGTTCTCAGGTCGCAGGTTGGAGGAATGCGCTGAGTTCATCGCAGCTTCTTTTGTGGTCGGTTGTAGGGGCACCAGCTCCCAGCAGCCTTAAAGATATGGACTTTAGCAGCGTGCATAACAATGTATTTCCTTTCGCAGATGGCACCTGGAAATAAAAGCAACATTCATAAATCCCATTAAGAGAGTACAGAAAGTGGAAGTACAGCTAGACCGTGGAGTAAAAATGCAAAATAAAGAACCACCTGTTGGCCCTCAGACAACTTTCTTGTCTGGTTTACTCAGGTTGAAATAAGCTGCATACTCGGTGAGGCCGGCCATATTAACTCTGTTACATTGGTTACGACATCTGGCAGTGCACGGTTTCCCATGTGGATGTGTTGTTGACACTAGAAACATAAAACAAAATGATATTTGCCGTTATCTATTCATTAAATCCCCTTCATGGATCACTGCCTTGTCGTGGCGGAGGGGCTTGCGAAACTCGATGAAGTCGTGAGCTCTGCTGTGTAGGGCCACCCAAGATAGACAGGTCACGGCAGAGAGTTCTGACAAAATGTGATTCACTGGAGAAGGTAATGGCAACCCACTCCAGTATTTCCTGCCAAGAAAACCCTATGGCCAGTCACAATACCATTATCGATATGGCGCCGGAAGATGGGCCCCCCAGGTTGGAAGGCGTCCCACATGTTACTGGGGATGAACAAAGGGCGATTCCTAGTAGCTCCAGGATGAATGAAGCGGCTGGGCTAAAGCCAAAAGGACGCTCAGTTGTGGATGTGTCGGGAAGCAACCGGAAAGTCCGATGTTGCAAGGAGATATATCACATAGCAACATGGAATGTAAGATCTATGACGCAAGGTAAACTGGATATCGTCAAGCGAGAAATGGACAGATTGAACATTGATATCTTGGGTATCAGCGAGCTCAAGTGGACCGGAATGGGAGAATTTAACTCCGGCAACCATTATGTCTTTTATTGTGGGCACGAATCCAAGAGAAGGAATGGGGTCGCTCTCATAGTAAACAGAAGAATGGGCAAAGCAGTGCTAGGGTACAACCCCAAAAACGACCGAATGATTTCACTTCGGATCCAAGGTCACCCTTTCAACATAACAGTTATCCAAGTCTATGCACCGACCACTGCTGCTGAAGAAGCTGACGTTGAGAGATTTTATGCGGACCTACAATGCCTTTTAGACCGCACCCCATCATCAGACGTCGTTTTTCTCATAGGAGACTGGAATGCTAAGGTCGGGAGTGAAGAAATATCCGGAATTACAGGCAAGTTCGGTCTTGGTGAGCCAAATGAAGCTGGGCAGAGGCTAGTAGAGTTCTGTCAAGAAAACAACCTGACCATAGCGAATACTCATTTTCAACAGCACAAGAGGCGCCTGTACACATGGATTTCACCGGACGGTCTGTACAGGAATCAGATCGATTATATTATTTGCCGGCAGAGATGGAGAAGCGCTATACAAGCAGTAAAAACAAGGCCTGGGGCCGATTGTGGCACCGATCATCAGCTTCTTGTTGCCAAAATTAAGCTTCGATTGAGGAAAACGCAGAAAACTAGAAGGCCTTTCAGGTATGATCTGGATCAGATTCCATTAGAATATGCTGTGGAAGTGAGGAATCGATTTCAAGAATTAGATCTAGAAGACAAAGAGCCCGAAGAGATGTGGACTGATGTTCGTGATATAATACAAGAAGTTGCTACTAAGGTAGTTCCAAAGCAAAAGAAATGCAAAAAAGCAAACTGGTTATCTGAAGAGGCTTTGCAAATAGCTGAGGAAAGGAGGATGGCAAAAGGTATGGGGGAAAGAGAAAGATACAAGGTTCTCAATGCGGATTTTCAGAAAATAGCAAGGAGAGATAAAAATGCCTTCCTGAACATACAGTGTCAAGCAGTTGAGGATAACAGCCAATTAAGGAACACAAGAGCTCTGTATAAGACAATCAAAGATATCAAAGGAAGCTTCTGTGTTAAGCTGGGCGTGATAAAGGACAGACAAGGCAAGGACTTCACTGAAGCCTCAGAGATAAAGAAGAGGTGGCAGGAATACACAGAAGAACTGTACAAGAAGGACCCGGATGTGCAAACCCAACATAGGACGGTTGTGATTACTGATCTCGAGCCGGGCATCCTGAAGAATGAAGTTGAATGGGCCCTAGCCAGCCTTGCTAAGAACAAGGCTAGCGGAATTGATGGTATTCCAGCTGAGTTGCTTCAAAACCTCAACCACGACGCTGTTAACACACTGCATACATTATGTCAAAAGATTTGGACAACCCTGCAGTGGCCACAGGATTGGAGGAGGTCAGTTTACATCCCCATTCCAAAGAAAGGCAGTGCCAAAGATTGTTCCAATTACCGCACGATCGCGCTTATTTCGCATGCTAGCAAGGTGATGTTAAAAATCCTGCAAGGTAGGCTGCAGCAGTATGTGGATCGGGAGCTTCCG
>JAJIZL010028055.1:97814-115220 GCA_023969395.1 Amblyomma maculatum | reverse complement strand
CTTACTGATTGGTTTCCGATTGAGAAAGGGGTGAGGCAAGGCTGCATACTGTCGCCCTGCCTATTTAACCTATATGCAGAGTGCATCATGAGGAAGGCCGGTCTGGACGAGTCTTCAGCTGGAGTGAAGATTGCTGGAAAACGTATCAACAACCTTAGATATGCGGATGATACCACTTTAATGGCAGAAAGTGAAGTGGAACTCAAGAGACTTCTGATGCGCGTACAAGAAGAGAGTGAGAAGTTTGGGCTTAAACTGAACATTAAAAAGACGAAGATCATGGCGTCTTGCCCTATCAAGTCCTGGAGCATCAATGGACAAGAAGTGGAAGCTGTGACAGATTTTCTGTTCTTGGGCGCCAAGATTACCTCGGAAGGAGACTGCAGCCATGAAATTAGGAGACGCCTGCTTCTGGGAAAGAGAGCAATGGTTAGCCTTGACCGTCTAGTAAAGAGCAGAGACATTAGTCTACCAACCAAGATCCGTATAACCCGTGCTATGGTCTTTCCAGTTGTGATGTATGGATGCGAGAGTTGGACTGTGAAAAAGGCTGACCGCCGAAGAATTGACGCGTTTGAATTGTGGTGCTGGCGAAGACTCTTAAGAGTTCCATGGGCTGCCAGAAGATCAAATCAGTCGATATTGTCGACCATAAACCCTGACTGCTCATTGGAGGGTCAAATTCTAAAGTTAAAGCTCAGCTACTTTGGTCATCTGATGAGAAGAGAGGAGTCGCTGGAGAAAGATTTGATGTTGGGAAAGGTTGAGGGTCGCCGGAGAAGGGGTAGGCAGCGAACGCGATGGTTAGATGGCATTCTCGAGGCATTGCAGATGAAGCTATGTGATGTTAAGAAGATAGTTAGAGACCGGAAAGCGTGGCGTGACATGGTCCATAGGGTCACGAAGAGTCGGACACGACTGAACGCCTGAACTGAACTGATTCGTTAAATGGTAGTCAGTGCTTGCCCCCTTCTACTTGTAGTGCCTTTGTGATCGAACAACTGTAGAAGAAAAACGTCAGCATAACTGCATGCTTCAAATCAGTAGCTTTCCTTTGAATAGTTTTCGTTAGGGTAGATTGCCGCAAGAACTAAAAGAAACTACAAAAGAAAAAAGAGACGCAAAAATGGCAGTCGCACTCCGACCGCGGCTGCTAAAATTAGTGTGCCTCGCATCATTGCTGCAAACAGAACATTTCAAAATTTGTCAGAGCTGCTGCCAAAACAACGTACGACACAGATGCTTTGGGGTTTGTATGATATACTCAAACTGAAAAAATAAATCCGTAGCTTAGCACCACGTTTCTTGTGGGAACAAGTTTGTACGTGTGGTAAAGTATAAGAACTATGGTATCAACTGTAATTAAGAATCCCCTTTTCAGAATTTTTTTTCATAGAGTCTTCGCGCGGACAGTAGAAGCTCTTGCACGTAGATAAAGTGTCATGTTTCAGGCAAGCTCCTTTTTTCTGCGCGATATAACAATCTATAATTGTGGATAAGTGCATTTTTGAACAGAAAGTTTTTTTATTATTTCCGCAAATAATCAGATTTAGCAGTAAGAATAAGTGCGTCGGCAGATCTTCTTTCCGGACGCTTTTAGTTTTCTACAGTTGATAGTAAAACGGCACCTGCTGGCTATTTTATGAAACTTCTACTACTCGGGATTAGCGCAGGAGAAAGATCCCACACGTAAATAAGCTACACGTAGTTTAGACCATTCCAAACGCGCATTCATAACGGCAAATTACTGTATTAAATATTCGCTCGCAACTAAAAATCATGTTCCAGAAAGCTTAACTTAACCTTGAGTTTTGAATATAGTATGTAAAAGAAATTGATCACTTCAGACGCACAACACGCGCGATGAAGTTGTAACCTGAAAATCACACAAAACAAACATGTTTTACAGGGCCACATTTTTTTTGCAATACAAATTGGCCACCTCTGCGCCGTAAAATCTCTTTGTGACCAAAGGTTATCCATACAAAATAGTGCGCTGAATATACAGTTCAGAATTGACTGGCGTGGTGTGGTCGAAATAATGGCTTCCGTTCTCGCAAGCATATCGGTTGTCGACATGATCATCAAGGCTGACAACATACAGCACCAAATCATGCAAAAAGAGGTATCTTACCGTACGGCTAGCGCAGATTCGCAGACCTCAATTGCAACAATCCAAAATGAATGTTGCCACGCAAAGTGAATCTCAGTGATCTGATGCTTTATTACACCTGGTAAGAAAAAGTAGCGATCGAGACAAAGCAAGAAATAATCTCAGAAAGCTCAGTTATGAACAAACTTAAAATGCTGGTCGTACTCACAGATATCCTCTTTCAGGCATGGTCATTAAAACGAATTGGAACTTTCACAAGACTTGTTTGTTCGGTTCTGCTGTCCAAAGCAGCGGGATCTCGAGCAGCTCGAGCGGGTGGGGATTGTGTGGCCGGCCGGACGCCTCTGAATCAGCGCTTGTGTCGAGTTTCGAGGCACGGTTGGAAGGGGGCAGAAGGGTCGTTGTGTTTCCTCTCTCTCTCTCTCTCTTTATCTATTTGCTTGAGATATGTCGAAAGAGGAGGCATAAAGCTCGAAAGGCGGTGAGAGAAATGAAAGAGGCCCCGTAGGACCGCGCGAGCCCAGAAGGCTGCCGGCCAGGAAAGTTTGCTTCCCCTCACCCCTCCCCGCGTCCCATCTCCCCTTCCCCCGGATGCCAAGAGTGCCGCCGCAACATTAGACCGGCATAACCCGCATCCGCTACCCCCCCCCCCCCCCCCCCCCCAAAAAAAAAAAATATCCCACAGATCCTAGAGGAAGAAGAAGGTGGCGGGAAGGAAGGGAAGAGTGCGGGTGAGTAGAGTGGGGGGAATTGTGAGCAACGCATGCCTAGCCTGGAAGAAAGAAAGGGCAATGAAGGTCGCTGCCCTTCCGCGATTACTGCTTCAGGGGAGAAACGGCTGCAAGGCTACAAGATGTGGAGTTGAAAGCGGTTTGAAAAATTGCTTTAGTCAAGGCCCTCGGGCGGAGATGCGACGAAAGGACGAGATAATGGTAACCATATGTCCTTTGCGCCAAGCTTGTGAGGAGGAATGCGCAGAGTTTTGCCCTCGGCTTCGCTAAAACGACGAGAAGTTTGTTCGGAGCTCGTTGGTCGCCTCGACTGTTGGCCCGGTAACGTTTTCAGTGACATGATAAGTTCGCTACATTTCCTTTTTGTTATTGCAAAATGCGTTTTACCTATGTCTTTTGGTAATAATCACATACCTAAAACAATCTTCATTTTACGCGGAATCGTTCTCGGTCCGAACAAATGGACATATTTTTTCACTAAAGATGGCACACAGGTTCATGCCGGAGTGCTCTTGAAACGTCATCACGCGCAACTGAGCGATGCAGCAGCCCGCATACTTGCTGTATTTCTAATAAGCAAAAGAAAATCGAAAACAACCATAACTACGGGTACTTCAAGGTTAAATTCCCATGTTAATAATTTTAATTTTTTTCCGCAAATCAGGTCAAAGTTTAGAGCAAGAAAAAATCCGCATAGAACTAAGCGCGGGCATATAAAGCAGCAAGAAATACAAAGTACTGGGCGAGCTAAGATCTGAAGAACTAAATTGGCCGTAAAGAAAGAATACAAAAAGGGAAGGGTCAACATTGAAACTATATCTACGAACATGAGACAAGGTGCAGTCCTGAGAAAGAAGCGCGGTAAAATCATCTTTCTGCACGCGGAAGCTGCGCTTGTGAAAGCGGCAGATTATTTCAGAGAGGAAACCTAATTCTCAATCATGTGTTAAATTCTTCGAGAGTGGTATTCTCTAAAAATGCCCCAAAACTGCTTAAATAACGCACTCGCATTACTTTTAATATATATGAATTGCCATTAGCTACCTGGTTGACACGATGGGATAGAATTGTTTAGTTCTCTGGAGGGAAACGCCTTCGGTGCGGTGATTATATGGTTGGATAATAAGGCTAATAAGGATAATATTATAATATATTAATATAAGGATAATAAGGATAATAATAAGAATAGTTTCTGATCAGTGCTTAGGAGAACGCTGTCAATAGCTGTAGTCAAATGCATCATTATGGGCCATATATTGCAGCTTTCGAACAAAAATAACTTCCATAGAGAGCATCGTTATTATGCAATTTCAATTTTGTTACCATATATGCTGGCGACACATGAGCACGCATTCATTGCACTGTAGGTAACTGTTTTAAATTTATTTTTTTTCGTTTGCCTTGCCACATGTAGTGCTCTTGATTTTTTTTATTATCTTCCACATGCACACAACGTTTCGGCAGTGTGCGATTTGCGTCGCATTAGAATACGAACCTTTCAAGGACAGTTCAGATTTCTTTTCTTGTCAAGTGAATTAGCTAGACATAGTGTAGAATATATATTGCTTGGGTTTTTTCTTTGAGCTGAAATATTTTATGCGCTGCTACACCGATGGTTTACCGAGGTTTACCGGAGAGGCGAGAACTAGGAGTAGGTTTCCTTGTCAATAGCGGGTAATATCGATGAATTCTATAGTATTAATGAGAGGGTGGCAGGCATCGTAATTAGGCTTAATAAGCGGTATAAACTCAAGGTTGTACAGGGCTATGCACCTACATGTAGTTATGATGACCAGGCAGTTGAAAGCTTCTACGAAGATGTAGAATCGGCAATGCGAAAAGTAAAGACGCAGTATACTGTACTAATGGGCGACTTCAATGCCAAGGTAGGGAAAAAGCAGGCAGGAGACAAGGCAGTAGGTGACTATGGCATTGGTTCTAGAAATAGCAGGGGGGAGTTACTAGTTGGGTTTGCAGAGCGCAATAACTTAAGAATCATGAATACCTTCTTCAGCAAACGGAAGAACCGGAAATGGACATGGAAAAGTCCGAACGGGGAGACTAAAAATGAAATCGACTTCATAATGTGTTCAACCCCCGCCATTATGCAAGATGTAGAGGTAATTGGGAAAGTGCGATGCAGTGACTACAGGATGGTGAGGTCCCGAATATGCCTAAATCTGAAGAAGGAACGCAACAGATTAGTAAGAAAGAAACCCATCAACGAATTAGCCGTGAGGGGGAGGGCAGAAGAGTTCAGGATCTCCCTACAGAATAGGTATTCAGCTCTAACCGAGGATGGCGACCTTACCCTTGAAGCAAGCAACAATAATTTCAGAGATATCATTGCTGAGTGCGCGGTAGAAGTAGGCGGTAGGAGAGTTAGAGAGGATACCGGTAAGCTGTCTAAGGAGGCGAAAGATTTGATTAAGAAACGCCAGAGAATGAAAGCTTCCAATCCAACAGACCGGATCGAATTGGCCGAGATATCAAAGCTAATCAATAAGCGCAAGGTGGCCGATATAAGTAAGTATAACATGGAGAAAATTGAGCATGCTGTAAAGGACGGGGGAAGCCTTAAAGCGGTAAAGAAGAAATTGGGCATAGGCAAAAACCAGATGTATGCGATAATTGGGACAAGGCGGGCAACGTCATCACGAATATGGATAAGATAGTCAAAGTAGCCGAGGAGTTCTATACAAATCTCTACAGTAGCCAAAGTAGTCAGGACCGTAATGAGATTGGCGGTAGGGAAAAACATTCAGACGTTCCACCAGACGAGGTCGAGAAAGCATTAGAAATTATGAAAAGAGGGAAATCAGCTGGAGAGGATCAGATAACTACGGATTTGATGAAGGATGGGGGGCTATCGTGTTAGAAAAACTGGCCACCTTGTATACGCAGTGCCTGGTGTCATCGACGGTACCGGAACCATTGAAGAATGCAAACATTATCCTCATTCATAAGAAAGGGGACTCTAAGGACCTTAAAAATTACAGACCAATCAGCTTACTGTCTGTTACGTATAAGGTATTTACTAAGGTAATTGCTAATAGATTCAGGACAACCTTAGACTTCAATCAAGCAAAGGATCAAGCAGGGCTTCGGAAACGGTACTCTACTATCGATCATATCCATACCATCAATGAGGTGATACAAAAATGCTCCGAATATAACCAGCCCTTATACATAGCATTCATTGATTACGAAAAAGCATTTCACTCAGTTGAAGCCACGGCGGTGATGCAGGCATTGCGAAATCAGGAGGTAGACGAGCCGTACGTGAAAGTGCTGGAAGATATATACAGTGGCTGCACAGCAACCATAGTTCTGCATAAAGAAAGTAACAAAATTCCCATAAAGAAATGTGTTAGGCAAGCAGACACAATCTCCCCAGTACTATTCACAGCTTGCTTAGAGGCAGTATTCAGAGACTTGGAATGGGAGCAGTTAGGGATAAGGGTAGATGGAGAATACTTCAGTAATCTGCGATTTGCTGATGACATTGCCTTGCTAAGCAACTCGGGAGATGAACTACAAATAATGATTGATGACTCAGACAAGAAAAGTAGAAAGGTAGGCTTGAAAATCAATATGCAGAAGACTAAGGTAATGTTCAACAGCCTCGGGAAGGAACAGCAGTTTACAATAGGTAGCGAAGTACTGGAAGTAGTAGGCGAATATCCCTACTTAGGACAGGTAGTAACCGCAGATCCGGACCATGAAAATGAAATAACAAGAAGAATAAGATTCGCATGGAGCGCATTTGGCAAGCACTCGCAGATTATGCTTAGCAGCTTACCGGTATCGCTAAAGAGGAAAGTATATAACAGTTGCATCTTACCTGTACTCACCTATGGCGCTGAAATGTGGAGGTTAACCAAGAGAGTTCTACTTAGGTTGAGGACAACCCAGAGGGCTATGGAACGAAAAATGGTAGGGGTAACATTAAGAGATAGGAAGCGTGCATAGTGGGTCAGAGAAATAACTCAAGTTACCGACATTCTAGTGGAAATTAAGAAGAAGAAATGGACATGAAAAGGACATGTAGTGCGAAGAGGGGATAACTGATTGTCGCTTAGGGTAACAAACTGGATTCCAAGGGAAAGAAAGCGTAGCAGGGGGCGGCAGAAAGTTAGGTGGGCGGATGAGATTAAGAAGTTCGCAGGGGTCAAGTGGATGCAGCTAGCACAGAACCGGGTTAAGTGGAGAAACATGGGAGAGGCCTTCGCCCTGCAGTGGGTATAGTCAGGCTGATGATGATGATGACACCGATGGCCAAAGTCGTTCAGTCTTGATGTGTCTGTTGCTGAAGCCCACAGCAGAGCGCTAAAGAGTAGAAGAATAAGCAAACTTGTGTTTTGTAGATATTAGAACTCGAAGGCCTTGAAAGCAGCCCAAAATATCTGTCTAAAAACAGCAAGTACTGAGGCAAGGTATAGTTGGTGCTGATGCTGAATGCCGGAAAGAGCTAGCGTAATGGCGAATCATGCAGTTAGTGTTTGATTGGATAGCGCCAGCGATCTCTCAGACCTCTACTATCGCTTGAACATATGTAGGGGTTCTTTCTATCGTGTAAAAAAGGCAGAAATAATGATGCTACGCGTGCCTGTTTCCAATCACGGACAAATGTTTACAGAATGTGGCCTCACCGGATATATTCGATTGTTCCTGCGTGTACTATCCAAACGTAGCCACTGGTGTTCAAGCGACTCACACGTTCTGTTGCGTTCTTTTTATTTGAGTACCTTGCATTTCTTGACTGTGCAGGAGTTTTTTCACGGACAGGCATCTATTAAACTTTTGCTTGTCAGATGTGTGCTCGAGCGTGTGCGTATGCTTGTGCACTCGTATGCGCATATATAGGTCCATGGAACGAAATCCCATGCGCGAGAGTTGTTGCCGAGATGTGTTCAGGATCTGTGCACTGATGTGTCTATCACTTTCAGTCATCCTGGTTTGACGAGATCAGAAAAACAAATCGTCTCCACCGGGAATCGGACTCCTAGCCTAGCTAGCGCTTTAACCAACTGCGCTAAACCCTGGATCGCGAAACTAGCACCAAGTATAATGCTCCTTGTCTACCCTGAGGATAGCAACGAGAATGACGCTGCAATTAGTGATAATTACAATGATGACAGTATCAACGGTAATGACGCTGCGTTTAGTTGATAACGATAATGATTCGTGACGCGCCGTATGCAGCAGCATTAATCTCGCCTTCGCAAATTTCTGCAGTGGGGAATCCACGTGCTGTCAGAATTTTTTCAACACTTGGCTAAAGTTTGGAACACTATCTGTGTTAGCTACGTCCACGCGTGATGGACATCCGGCCCTGTAGTCTGCAGGAATTGTCTCGAAGATATTATATGCAGAATATTACACAATTAATCGTGCCTAAAATCGTTAATAAAAGAGTACTCTACCAAAATTGTGAAATACAATCGCAGGCCTTCCGCAACAATTAGTGAATCACGGAAAATATATTCTACATTTTCCATGATGGGAGCATCTGTGCATATTGTGTGGTCAGCTCAGTCAAACAATTTTAAGACAATCTGTACCCAGGTAGCACATGCGACCGGCCCGATATTGGAAATTGACTAGCGACGTCTGGTCCACCAGTGGCCCGGCGTTTCTAATGCGCTACCAATAATAGTACAGCCATGCGATAAGATTGACCACCCTTGGACCAGTGATTTACATGTTCCCCCGATGACTGGCATTCGTGGGCTTTCAACGGGCAATAATGACTTTGCGTATAGAATTCCCTGCCAACATTGTATACACAATGATATATGATGGCCAATATTACCAAGCCATCGGCAATGTCTAGCCCATAATTCGCGAATCATGGCATACATTGGTAAATATTTTCCTGCCAGTATATATCACTTGTCGACATTGAATATAGCTTGGCATTCATTGGTAAATATCATGCCGCTGGTCGTAGTAGCTTGCCAACATTGTATGCATCTTCCGTTCCAGTTGCCGATACTGCCCAACGAGTGATGGCCACTTGCCTACATTGAGCATATCATGGCATGCATTGGTAAATATTGTCCAGCCAGTTTTGGCGGCTTGTTAACATCGAATATATCTTGGCAAACTCTGGTCAATATCCCCCTGCCAATTGTGATGGCTTCCCAACATTGTGTATATCTGCAGATAAAATGGTCGATGATGGCCTACAATGGTAAATATTGCCTGGCCAGTATAGCTGGCTTGTCGACATTTATTATGTATTGGCATATATTGGTAAATGTTATCCCACCGGTCTTAGTGGTTTCCCATTAATGTATATTTGTTGCTTCCAGTGGGCAATGTTTCCGAATAAGCTGTGGCGACTGGCCAGCATTGCAGCTATCATGACATACATTGTGGAACATTGCAGTGCCAGTATGATTGCTTGTCAGCATCGAATTTATCTTGGCATACATTGGTCAACGTCCTCCCGCCAGTCGTCTTGGCTTCCCAGCATTGTACATCTGCAAATAAAGTGGTCGATGTTGCCTGAGGAAGTGTAATGGCTTGCCAAAATACCATACATCTTTACATAGGTTAATCAATATTTTTACCATCATTGATGGCCTATCAACTTGAAATATTTACTGCCACACGATGGTCAATATTTTACTACTAGTTAAAATGGTTTCCCAATATTGTATCCATCATGAGTTATAGTGGTCGATATTTTATGGGTAGCTGCGATGGCTTGCCAACATAGCACATGTCATTGTATGCATTGATTGATATATGATCTTGTTAGTATAGCTGGCTTATCTACATTGAATACATTTTGGCACACAGTGGTCCATGTGGCCGCGCCAGTTTTGGGGATTTTAAAACAATGAATATGACTGGGTTGGAGCGGTCGATAATGTCCACTGAGTTTTGACGGCTGGAAAAACATTGCATGTAACATGAAGTGTTGGCCGGAATTGGCTTGCAGATATTTAAGATCAATTCTCAACCTGCCCTGATATATTTTTAACGTCCCGAACAATACTGTCGTGTCCTTCACGATGGCTTTCAAACATGTTTTATGCATCGTCAATGATATATTAACAGTAGAGGAGAACTTTTATTCAAGAAAAATTGCTTAGGCGGTAAGGGCACGGTTGGTATACGGTCCTCCCCCATTGCTCCGGTGGCTTAACCCCTGCCGGTGTAAGGCTTCAGTTTCTTGACAAACCCATGCCATGAGATGAAGGCAGACATTCTTTAGCCAAAACATTTAGAAATCCCCGAAATGAATAATTAGGTGGCACTATGCATGCATGCAGGGCATGCTTCATGCAATGTTGCCGTCAAGTCGGACGCGTGGCTTATGTCGTCTACGAAGCGCTTAGAAATGCCCGACTGTTGCGCTGTTCTCAACTGTGATGAAGTTAAGTACAGAAGTAAAACGCGCAGCAGTTACAGGCCCTACCATTCCTTCTATACGTCTTCAGCGTGATGCGTGAGGACACTCATACGTCAAAATTTTAAGAATACTTCGTCGCCCTGATCAATAAAATCGCAACAAAACAGACACATAATTTTTTAAGCTGACAACGGTCTCTGCTTACGCATAGAAACACAATACGGCGCAGTATACAAGCATATACACTTCTGCAATCTGCAGTAGGCCAGTAAGACGTAGCACCTTCGAAGCCATATATATTGTAGGTTGTTAGCCCGGCTTAATTTGCTGCGATGAGGTTTTACATCCATATCCTGAAAACTTTTGTCCATAACAGAAAACAGACGCATAAATGCTTTATTAATGCACTATTTCATTTGCGTGGTGAAAGAAAAGATAAAATTCTGGAAAACAGAGGTCGAAGAGATTGTGCTAGTGAAGGCAAATGCTGCACTGTTTCGTCATGTACGCTAGCTGACACCTAAACGAGGCGCCAGCACCGACAGTATTCCGCCATAGGTGGTCTTGTAAGCACAGTAGACGGGCTAGCTGCAGCATATTTTGTGTTGTAATTTACATCAGCCATAAACTTGCACTTGATTCATATTTGCCGGCGTGCTCTGCTTTGAGTGCTTCAGCAAGGGACGAATGATGAACAAACACATGCTGTTGATGCAGCGCATAGCTCATAGTCAAAAGGTAGATCCCTCCGCACAAAAAATAAAAGCATTATTTTCTATATATTCTCTGCCTTCGCCTAGAAGAGAAAAAAAATCTAGTTTTCTCAGATGTTCTGGAATGAACTGAAATTTAAACTCAATAGCATTGCATGCTGCCCAACGTTTTACTACAAGTTGTGTACTTGCTGTGGCAGCTGTTGACCTGCTCGGACTTAACATTTCCTGGTAAAGACTTAAAAGAGAAAATATCGAAGAAGCTTGAAGCATAGCAACCTCACTATTGGAGACTGGCGAAGGCTGTACGATGAATATTTTTGCTTAACAGAAACAAAAAAAAACATGAATGCGTGCTCACCACCGAAATATTTGTCATAAATATATTGTAAGGTAACGCGAAGGTAGGACTTGGGAGATCAGGCTTTATTGCAGACCTGAAGCCTTGCTCGCACACTGCAGCCAAACACACTCCGCGATGACGATGGGTATCTACAAGAGGGAGCAGGATGAAGATGAAGCAGCACGTCCAGCCGTGTGGAAGATGAAGCGCCATACAGTGCTCACACTATTTCGCCCGCGCAGTTGAAGCGGCCAGCCTGGCCGCAATTAGTCCGTAGGATTGCGCCGAATAAAATGTTTCATACGTGAAACGTGGACAACTTCAGTGCCACGGTAACGACAGTCCGGAGGAGGGTAGACAAGGGAGACGCGATAGTTGACCGGGGAGGTTTTTGCAAGAACTGTGTAAGGACCAATGTAACGGTGCTGTAACTTGTCACAAAGGCCAGGTGTGCGTAATGGGGTCCAAAGTAACACCTCGTCGCCGGGACGGAACGAAACTTGGCGATGGGTTGCATCATAGCGGGACTTGCGGTCTTCCTGGCTTCCTTCCGTGTTGACGCGAGCAAGCCGGTGAGATTTGGCCACTCGGGAAAGGAACTGGTCAGGAAGAGAGGATGAGGAACTGGCATGTGTAGAAAGGAAAGAGGTGTCAAGAAAGGTAGCGGGAGAACGGCCGTAGACGAGGAAAAACGGGGTGTAACCTGTGGTCCGCTGTACAGCCGTATTGTAGGCGAACGTAACAAAAGGAAGTATTACGTCCCAGTTTCGGTGGTATTTGTCGACGTACATAGACAACATGTCAGAAAGCGTGCGGTGGAACCGCTCAATTAACCCTTTGGTCTGCGGGTGATAGCTGGAGGTCAATTTGTGATGTGTGGTTGAGGCCTCAATAACTTCGGCTACAATCGTCGACAGAAATGTCCGACCACGATCGCTGAGAAGCACTTGAGGGGCCCCATGACGCAGTACGAGCGATTCCAAAAAGAAGGTCGCGACCTCATGTGCTGAGCCATTAGGCAGGGCAGCGGTCTCAGCGTAGCGTGTTAAGTGGTCGACGGCGGTGACGATCCAGCGATTACCTCGTGCGGACAATGGAAGTGGCCCGTATAAGTCTATGCCAACAACGGCAAAAGGAGCAGCAGGACACGGTAGCGGCTGTAGTAGGCCAGCAGGAGGAGAAGTGGGCCGTTTGCGGCGCTGACATGGCAGACAAGAGGCGACGTATTTTGCCACACTTGAGGCGAGGCCTGGCCAGAAGAAACGGGTTTTCACGCGGTGGTACGTTTTATGAAAGCCTAAGTGACCGGCTGTAGCATCATCGTGGAAAGCCGCCAGGATACGGGTGCGAAGCGCTCTCGGAATAACGGGGACCCAACGGGTGCCTTCAGAGCAATAAATATAACGGGAGAGCAGGCCGTTGTCAAGTTTGAACTTTTGGAGTTGCCTGCGCATCCTAGCAGTAGGAGGGTGAGAAGCACCGGTGAAAAGGTTGATTAGGGAAAGACAGTAGGGATCTGCTCGCTGGTGTGAAATAATGGCGTAACGATCTGGAGCAGAGGCAGGAGTAGCACAGGTGATGTTTGGAGCTCTGGATGACATTGGGACGTCGAGGGTGCACACATGAATTCGCGAAGAAGCGCTAGGTGGTGATTCCGGGAGCGGGCAGCGGGAAAGAGCATCGGCATCTCGATGTTTGCGACCCGATTTGAATCTGACATCGAAATGGTATTCCTGCTAACGCAGAATCCAACGGCCCAGGCGTCCAGTCAAATTTTTGAGGGTTGATAACCAGCACAGAGCGTGGTGATCGGTAACGATCATGAAATGGCGGCCGTAGAGGTAGGGGCGGAATTTCTGAACTGCCCAAACGACGGCGAGGCACTCTTGCTCAGTGATGGTGTAGTTGCGTTCCGCTGGTGTTAGAGTTCGACTGGCAAACGCAATTACTTTTTCCCGAGAAGCGGTGTCACGTTGCAGAAGTACGGCGCCGATACCGAGGCTGCTGGAATCGGTGTGGAGAATGGTAGCAGCAGTGTCGTCGAAGTGAGCTAGAACAGGGTCCGAAGTGAGGGCATTGTTTAGGGTTTGGAAAGCTCTTTCGCATTCTTCGGATCAATTGAAAGTAGTACGGTCGGTAAGGAGGCGGTGGAGCGGTGCGGCAATGGTAGCGAAATTGCGAATGAAACGGCGAAATTATGAAGACAGGCCAAGGAAACTGCGTAGTTCTTTAGTCCGCTGAGGGCGTGCAAAGTTCAAAACTGCAGCAAGCTTGTCAGGGTCGGGTCGAATGCCATCGCGGCTGACTAGGTGGCCCAGGATCTTGATTTCTTTCCTGGCGAAATTACACTTTTTTGTGTTCAGCTGGAGACCGGCGGATGCCAGGCACGTTAATACTTGATCAAGGCGGCATAACTGATCAGAAAACGTCGCAGAGAAAATAACTATGTCGTCCAGGTAGCACAAGCATGTTTTCCACTTAAGTCCTCTAAGAACAGTGTCAATCATGCGCTCAAACGTAGCGGGGGCATTACAAAGTCTAAAAGGCATGACATTGAAGTCGTAAAGCCCATCGGGAGTAGCGAATGCGGTTTTTTCTTTGTCGGCTTCGTGCATCGGTATCTGCCAGTACCCGGAACGCAAATCCAAAGTGGAGAAATATTCGGCACCCTGAAGACAGTCGAGGGAGTCGTCTATTCGTGGCATAGGGTAAACATCTTTGCGAGTGACTTTGTTAAGTGCGCGGTAATCAACGCAAAAAAGCACAGACCCATTTTTTTTTACCAAGACGACCGGAGATGACCAGGGACTAGCTGAGGGCCGAATAATGTCTCGTCGGAGCATATCATTCACATTATCTTCTATGATTTTACGTTCTGATAAAGAAACACGGTAAGGGCGGCGGCTAGCAATAGAAGTACCTTCTGTAATAATGCGGTGCTGTGCAGAAGACGTTCGGCCCAAGGTCGGAGTAGTGACATCAAAGGAGGCTTGGTGTTTTCGAAGTAATTCCTGCAAAGCTTGGCGGTGAGTCGCAGGAAGGTCAGGATTGATGGTGCCAAAAAGAACACAGAGAAGCATCGGAAGAAGCTGCTGGTGAGGAAGAGGGGGCGGTAAGGGTGGTGAGGGACACCGGATGAATTTCCAGGGCACAACGAAAACATGTCCTTTTAGTCAGCACAATGGGCTCTGGGGAAGTGTTCGAAGCGGCGACAAGCGCTGTGCCATGCTTAAACCGAACAAGACTTGGTGGTAGCGCGATTCCACGGGTCAGGTGGCGATGAGAAGGCACGATTAGCACATTTTCGTTATCAATGTCAGTAGAAGTAAGCGCGACAAGTTGTTCGCATCCAGGGGGCAACACTGAGTTAGTAGCGGCAAGCAGGCGATGACGGGGCTCGGGAGGTTCAGAAGACGGATCGCTCTCGTTCATGTAAATGACCCTGTCGCGACACGAAATGCTGGCTGATGCGGCAGACAGAAAATCCCAGCCTAAAATAATTGGGTGAGCGCACGGTGACATCACGGCAAATTGTACATGGTGGCGGACACCATCAGCAAAAACTCGCACAGTACACTTAGCGAAAGGCCGAATTATTGCACCATTAGCTCCACGGAGTTCCGGTCCATCATAAGGCGTTTTCACTTTTCGCAAGCGGGAGCACAAGTCAGTGTGTATCACAGAAACAGCGGCGCCCGTGTCAACTAAAGCCTCAACAGATAAACCTTCCACCCACACTAAAATAATATTCCAGGGACGTTCCGGAGGATTTTGGGGTGGTCGAAGAGTGCAGTTTTTCGTCAGTTTTCCGATAGGCGGGGGGTCGTAAGAGAAGCTTGACGGAGAGGCGAGGTTGAGCGGCGAAAAGGCGAAGGAGAACGGCGTCTTGAAGGCCTGTAACCAGCAGGCGGAGCGGGGCTTTCTGGCGGGGGTGATGAACGTCGGGGATTACCAGGGAATGAACGGTGGTTAGAGCCGGAAAAGCGAGGAGGGTAGTCTGCTTCAAATGAGTCGTAGCCGCTGCGTTCATTCTGGAGCCTGCGACGACAGAAGCGGGAAATATGGCCTCGGTACCCGCAGTAATAACAAACAGGGCGGGCTGGGCGCCAGTTGGGGTAGTATGTCGGCGCCGCGGTAGGTGATGCCAATGCAGCGACATGAGCAATGGTAGGCGCCGGTGGCGTAGGCGCTCCAACTGCGGGCGGCAAGGAAGTGACCTCGGCGTACGTTGGCACCTGACAGATGGTAGGAGTGACCGATGTTGGGGGGGAATAGGTCATTGAGGCCAGCTCCTCTTTGACAATGCTACGCAGGCCGGCACTTGAAGGATGTGGCTCAGATGCAGGGCGGCACAAATTACCTTGAGCCTAGAGATCGTCACGAATTAATCCGCGAATAAGCGCACGGAGGTCAGCGTCGGCAGTGAAACCAAATGAAGTGGGATCAGGCTGTAGGCGTATTGACTGTAGTTCATCAAGGCGTTGACAAGTCGATATGATGGCGTCGATTGTGGTAGGGTTCTGCACGGCCAGGGCTTTATAGGCGAGTGGCCCAATACCTTTAAGGACGTGCCGAACCCGCTCGGCCTCTGGCATGGTGTCATTTATGCGCCGACAAAGTCCAGGAACATCTTCTATATAAGAGGTATAGGTCTCATTGGACCGCTGAAGTCGGGCTTCTAGCCTCTTTTTGGCAGACTCCGTGCGAACAGTAGGAGCACAGAAAATCTGGCGTAACTTTTGTTTGAAGTTAGCCCAGTCCGGAATCGTCGATTCATGATTTAGGAACCATTTTTTGGCCACATCCGTCAAATAAAAGGACACATTAATTAGTTTAAGAGAATCGTCCCACCGGTTGAAAGCACTGACCCGGTCGTAGCTGTCGATTCAGTCATCAGCGTCGTCGCCGCGGAGACCGGCGAACATCTGCGGGTCGCGCTGACGGCTACTGACAGTCCAAGTTGCAAGGGGAGCTGGAGTCGAGTTGGTAGAGGCCGGAATAGCGGAGTGGCCCTCTTGAGTCATGACGATGGTGGTCGGGGTCAAACGGCGGCCAGAACGAAGCTCCAGGTGGACGCAGGTGACAAAGCAGCGGGGAAATCAAGGCGCACCTCCACCACGTGTAAGGTAACGCGAAGGTCGGACTTGGGGGATCAGGCTTTATTGCAGACCTGTAGCCTTGGTCACACACTGCAGCCAAACACACTCCGCGATGACGATGGGTATCTACAAGAGGGAGCAAGATGAAGATGAAGCAGCACGTTCAGCCGTGCGGAAGATGAAGCGCCATATAGTGCTCGCAATATTGTTGCCTGGTCATGCTGCTCTTCAAGAAAATTATTTCTATCCGAAAGCTGTATACGCGCGTGTATAACTGCCATGACCTGCCTTCGAATATTTTTGCAAAGACGGCTTAACGTCACGTGTTTAAATGGTTGTTGCTATGCAGTATTCTGGGAAGATTCTCCATGCTTTTTTGAAACATTATCAAAACACATTGCAACCACACCGAGGTTATTTCTATCTAGAAATTACGTTCGTTCGCTCTAACAGTTGAGAAAAACGTACCGTCTTTGCCAAAAGTAACCAGGCTGCAGGGGTTCCTTCTCAACCGTGTTTGGAGCCCTTGATCTATTTCAAAACGCAAAAAATAGGCTTTACAAATAAGTGATGGGCTTTTTTTCCGCACAGGTGATTAATAATTTGGAATGTCCTGTGAAACGCTTAACTAAAGGGCTAAGGAGCAAATCGGACAGCATGGTTGCTTTTGGTAAAAGACGGCATACGTTCTTTTAGACAGGCGGCTGTTTGCGAAGCAGCGGTGCCAGAGTTCGCCGTGGCAGCGCAAGCATTCTTCATTCCCACGCCTGAGCAGCGTTCATTGAACCCCGGCGGAATTCAAACTACGGTGTCATATAAAACCATGCGGACAGCGCTGCCGCGCTCGCACGATTGGCGTCGGTGCGCTCTCTCTCTTCGTTCTTCCCTCTCTCTCTAGCAGCGCAGGTGCGCGCCTCGCGGGTTATGTGCTGCAGGCAGCTCCGCTCGCACTCCCGGAGAATAAACAGTAGAACCACGACATGCCTCGTCCCGTCTCGCGGAACAGTCTGCAGCTCAGTGTGAGTACCACTGACCCTTTAT
>JAJIZL010028055.1:65101-94973 GCA_023969395.1 Amblyomma maculatum | reverse complement strand
GCGTGCGGGTTTCACAACGCTCACCCAAGTTCTTTCTCGTACAGGTGAGGACCATTCTTCCTCATTTCTTATTATCTTACTGTTGTTGCGCGCACTGCTGCCAAAGAACAGTCCTAGTGTTTTCAATTTGTTGTTTGTGATGTCCAACGTGAAGGAGCTTAGTAAGACGCTTGATGATTTCAAACGGGAGATTCGCGCTGAACTTTGGTCCTTCAAACAGAGTGTAGAACATTGCAGTGAATCTTGTGACAGTGTCAACACACTCTCCGCAGAAATAAAGGCACTACGTGAGGAGCTTGCTGCAACGCGCAACTGCAACCAAGAACTCGCTGCAGAAAATCAGAAACTGCACATGCGAATCACAGAATTGGAACAGTACTCACGGGCCAATAACCTCGAAATTAAGGGTGTGCCTGATAGCGGAGATGTCTTCGACATTGTGCAGAAAATTTGTGAAAAGGTAGGGGAGCAGGTAACCCAGGAAGATGTTGACGTTTGCCACAGAGTACCAACCAACAAAACTAATGAAAAGAACATTGTTGTACGCTTTGTGCGACGTGACAAGCGAAATGCTGTATTAGCTAAAGCCAGGAAGGCACGTTTTTCCACTACAGACATTGGTTTCGAAACAGATGCTTCTGTTTTTGTGAATGAGCACCTGACTAGGCAACTCAAACAGCTTTTGGGAGCCGCAGTAGCACAGAAACGAAAGGCAGGATGGAAATTTGTTTGGACACAGGGCGGAAAAATTTGCGCAAGGAAGACAGATTCATCAGATATGGTAAGAATCACCTGCCAGGAAGATTTGAGCAAAATGCAATAGGACTTAAAATGCTTTTTAAACTCCCTTTCGCGCAAACAGCGATATGGCTACCGCACCAGAGTGTAAATACTATGAACCTGGCAATTTCAACAAAGCACTGAAAGTGCCGTCCCACTACTTCAGGGCATTTCACCTAAATGCTCGAAGCATTAAAATAAAATAGACGATCTGCGCATGTTCTTTGATGACCTACGGGATAATTTTGATGCGATATTATTCACAGAAACCTGGCTTTCTGTTACTGATAGTCCACCGACAATACCAGATTATATTTATCACGGCATTGTGCGGCCCGCAAACCGAGGTGGTGGAATTGCTATGTTCATCAAAGCCACAATTGCCTGTGAAGTTGTCAGCGAATTGACATGTATTACACCAAATGTTGAGTGCTTTGTGGTACGGTTAAAAAATATTCTTATAGCAGCTGTCTATAGGCCACCATTAGGATATAAGTCCCAATTTTTTGAATTCATAGAAACTTTGCTGTCAAGCCTCCATTGAATGCAAGGAGCCTTCTTAGTTATGGGCGATGTGAGTATCAATATGCTTGGCGAAGATTCATCTTCTGAACGCCTAGAAACGATACTTCGCACTTTCGCTTGTTCAAATATAATTTCTTTGCCTACCCGTGTTACCAATACCAGTGCCACACTTCTAGACATCTGCATCACCAATGTACCTTGTGACCAGTGCTTATCAGGTGTGCTTTCCCTTGATATCAGTGACCACCTCCCGATTTTTACATGTTTGCCGACAGTGCTCGTCAAGCAGAAAGTCACTTTTAGCTCTACTTATCGGGACATTAGCTCTGCTTCGCTCGATGAATTTTACACTGAAATAGAAAATATTCAGTGGGAAGGTGTCTACGCCAAATGCGATCCTAGTCAAGCATACAGTCTTTTCCAGGGTATATTCAAGGCCTGCTGTGAGAAACATTTTCCCTTGGTGCACAAGTCTAACCGAAGTAAAAAAATTAGCAAGCCTTGGATTACGACCACCCTGCATAAGAAAATAAAAGTAAAAAACAAAATGTACCATTCTTTCCTCCGATCACGTGACACTATCCTACTAAAACAACACAAGACATTCCGTAATAAATTAAATGCTGATTTAAGGACTGCAAAAGCGTACTACTATCAGTGTCTGTTTGCTGAGATATACAACAACCCAAGAAAGCTATGGCAGGAAGTCAGTAATTTGACCAATAACCTTAAAGCTAAGTGTCCCCTTAATATTGCAGCTTTTGCTGATGGGAAGACTGATATAGAGTCGTTGGACACAATGAATGAGTTTTTTGCTAATGTTGGCGAATACGTTTCCCCAAACAGAGACTGTACTAATTCGTTTTCGAGACTTCGCCCAAGGCTTGAGAATTCAGTTATGCTCTCCCCAGTTACTTCCCAAGAAGTCATCAGCTTCATGGCCAGAATTCGAAAGAATGTCGCAGCTGGACTAGATGGCCTGAGCAGTGTCCCTATTAAACATGTAGCACCTATTATAGCCAAACCACTCGCATTTATAATCAATCAAATGATTGAAACTGGTATATTTCCTTCTGACCTTAAACAAGCGCGTATAACCCCGGTCCACAAAGGTGGAAGTGCTAGTGATATATCAAACTATCGCCCAATATCCGTTTTGCCCATATTTTCTAAGGTTTTTGAGAATGTTATTAATGCTCAACTTACAAATTTTCTTACTAAATACCATGCTATCAGTGAATCGCAGTACGGCTTCCAGAAAGGAAAATCAGTTGAAATGGCCTTATTACAAATCAAAGATGAAATACTTAAAAATATGGATAGCAAAAAATTCACTGTAGGTTTATTCATTGACCTCAGAAAAGCATTTGACTGTGTAAACCATAATATATTACTCTCAAAGTTGCAAGATTATGGCATACGGGGTGTTGCTCTTGATCTTATCACAAGTTACCTCTCAGACAGAAAACAGACTTCTTCGATTACAACAGTAAGACATGGTGTACCTCAGGGATCGATCCTGGGACCTTTGTTGTTCATTTTGTATATTAATGATATGTGCTATTTGCCTCTCTCACCGAAACTGGTCATGTACGCTGATGATACAAATATTTTTTTCTCCGCAAAAACCGTAACCCAATTGAACACTGTCATAAATTGTTATCAAACTTGAAGAGTGGTTGCATAAAAACAGATTAACCTTGAATGTTAAAAAGACTAAATATATTATTTTCAAGCCTTATAACAAAGCCTGTGGCACTGAGCTAATCCTAAACTTTCAAGGTACAGCGTTGCAGCGTGCAACTTCAGAAAAATTTTTAGGCGTCTGGTTTGAAGAAACCATGTCATGGAACACACATGTTAGCAAGTTGGCGATAGAATTAAAGAAAACAGTTGGCTGTCTCTATAAGCTGAGAGAATTACTTCCAGTGAGGCTCAAAAAAGCAATATATTTTGCTAATTTCTACTCTCGTCTTTCATATTGCATTTTAGTTTGGGGAGTTACAACCTTCCATAATTATAATAAACTCGAGCGGCTACAAAAAAAAGGTGCTACGAATTCTTGAAAACTTTTATGGAAACCCTAGCCAGCTATCTACTGATCCCTTGTTTACTAAACATAGTATGCTTAAAGCAACTAAATTATATGATTACAAATTGTCTCTTTATATGCATAAACGTAACCTTCCCAATGATACGCACCGTCCCTTACATGCTTACAGCTTACGCAGGGAACTAACGCCTGTGCCACATACACGAACAAATTATGGCCGGGCCACTCTTGACTACCGCATACCATCACTTTATAATAAACTTAAAGCCCACATTGACTTTACTGCCCCGCTTAACACATTTAGACACGAATTAACAAATTTTATGATGAGGCAATGAATAAATACTGCGATGTTCATATTCATTTCTGATATCTGATGTGTGTATAATTCTTTTGATTTTGATCTCATGTACATATTCATTTTTGACTGTGTTGTGAAATCCTCTGCGAGATGCTGCCTGTAGGCCCCCAGGGCCCAGTCAAGCTGTCTGCGACAACTTTTTCCCTGGGGGCCCCCAACTTGTAGGTTGGAAATAAAGTGGATTTGGATTTGGAAGTAGTGAGGCACATATCACAGAAGAAATGATCGCTCTCAGGTGACCAGTTTGAGCTGACAGTCATAGATTTTGCGCCCATAAAGGAACAGTGGGTGAGCCCAATTCGGCTCGCCCACTGTTCCTTTATGGATGAGCACAATTCAGCATCTTCTGTTTCCAAACACATCACTTGATCTGTAAAAGGCTGTATAGTCTTCCAATATTAACACACAAACATTTGCCACCCTAGCTGTTTATAAACAGGAGTTTTCGCCAGGAACTTGGCAATGAATTTGTGCGAAAGCTCCGATTCGCCAAGCCACAGACCGCGGTCAACCTGACGTCCATGACAAGCGCGCAGTTAGTTTGTCCAGCATCGCGAGAAAAGATGCGAAACTCACGGTGGTCTTTCGCTAGCACTACTACATTTTTGAATGTACAAACTACAGGCGCGCATACGCGACAAACATGCAGCATTAGCGCGTAGACGCCTGACATTGTGCTTGCCACTGTTCGGAGAGCAGCAAAGCCGTTAAGTCAGCGACTTCCGAAACCGAAACAAGTCGAAACCAGACGAAGCAGCCGAAGCGGATCGAAGTGCTAGCGCCTTTTTCTCTTATGTGCTGCTGGGGGCCTTGCTGCTAGCGGCTCCATTCTTTCGAGATATACGAGGCACAGAGCACAACAAAATAGCTCGTGCGATGTGAAGAAGCGTGGTCTGGTTGTGTGTATACCTGAGCAAAAAGTGTGCTGGCGTGCCCGACAGGTAGTGCGTTACCTTTGTGCGCTTTCACTGCAAACACTACGCTGACGGCGGCACTATTGGAGGGCGGCCACCACCCGGCATACATTTGACATCTCAGAGGTAAGTTAGTTTCTATCGTTCCTGTATATCATCCTAAAAACGTTGCGCAGAACTGATGATGCGTGCCAACACAGCGCTATTTCGTAAACATCAAGACGCGCATGTCATAACATACGGTTGTTTGCTTTTGACGAGGGAAGGGTGAATGCGTTTGCGGTGTCTTGGAAACGAGACAATTAGTGCCAGGGGCTGCACGGTAAGAGTAGAATATGCCGTACAAATCATCGCTCGTAAGACCATTGCGGGGTGCGCGATGCTGGCGCCTACTGCAATTCAGCCTTCGGCAAGAATTTAGAATGGGCCAGTTCCAAGTGCCTCGACCTGGGCCTTATATTGCGCTGCAGTTGACGATCCGGCGCTTGTGCAGTTGCAACTACACGGATTGAATAAGCGGTAAAACCTACCTGCATTACAATAGGGCTAGTTCATTATTCTTATGTTCCATAAATATTGCGTATTATGAGATATAGAGCCGGCGAACACGCGACGGCAGTATGATTCAGCAGCAACCGTACTTAAACTCCATTGTCGAGCCTTTGGTAGTAGAAGGGAAAGAAAAGTTTTGAGCTATTTTGAATTTTTTCACCTGTATTGGCTTGACATTTTCTTTTTCATACTTTGTTGTGACTGAAGTAATCCCCAAAAACTACTGAACGCATATAAATGACAGACACCAAACTCAGACCTTCAGTACAGAAATGTCGTAAAAGGTGTAAAGGTAATTATGCATTCAACAGTACCAATAGTATTGATTTTCTTGTCTAATTATTTACAAATGAAGCGAAAAAAAATCTGACTTAGGGCTGAGATGCCCCATTGACATCTTCTCTGGTATGAAATGTGAATCAAAATGTGTGCAGTTTTTCCGTACTCAGTAAACCACTTATTCATCACAGATGTGGGAATATGAAATTCATGGAGGTTTCAAAATGAAGAGTGCATGTATCATTTATGTATCATGTATCATGTGTCATGTATCATGTTAAAGTATCATTCAGTTGTGGTGTTTTTGTTTAAATTTATGCATATTGTGTAGAAGCAACTGTTGATGTTGACATGGAATTAGTGTTGTGTTTGGGTCTAGATTATGAATGGCTACCACATTTATGAATTGCTTGGTTGACACATGCACTTCCAGACATTGTTTGAACAGTCACATCAAATTCTGCATTTGGCTTCTTTTTACTTTTTTGATTGGAAGTGTTTCCACTTTAGAGTGCGTAGCCTTTCACAATTCATAATTGATCGGGTGAGCATGTTTTGGCATGATAAAAGGTTTGGAAGCTCGAGAGCATTGGCCCTTCATGATGCACAAGGGGCAGACTGCTTACTGCACTGGTACCACTATCTTCCTAGATTCCTAGATATCACTCATATTTCTATAAAGAATACATATTGTCAGAAATACATATTCTGCACATTCTTCAGTTGACATAATGGGAACTAGGGACGAACTTTTGCCTTTCTTGGTGCACTGCTCCTATTTCGTTTAAAGAGCCGCCACATTTTGTGTAACCCGAGTTGGGGTGCAAACACTGCATGTTCATAGGGTGGTGAGGGAGTAAACTTGGTGGCACTGTGAAGGCCATGAACAATATGCTGATGATAGTCTGCCTTTAGACTGACAGGCTTGCATTTCTCCGTGTGTTTTGTATGTGCGAGGGTTTCATAGCTGCCGCATATATTGCTTTGATTTGATGTTGAGGTGACTGGCATGATTAAAACGTCAATGTGATGATCGAAGTCTTCAGAACATTCAGAACATGCTGTGATTGTACTCCTGGCTTAAGTTGCAGACATTGTTTGCTGGTTATACCTTTGAAAGGAAATCTAGTAGATGAAGCTACGGGCAGAGTGCTTGCTTGGTATTCTAACCTAACCACCCAAACGTCACTGTTTACTGGAAACAGATTGTTCAAGCTTCCAGCCTTCCGCTTGTCCACTCGTACAATGCAGTGAAGCGCATTTACGCCTTGGCACATGGCAGGCTCAGGGGCTCGTTCATCACCACTGTACTAGATTAGACCTCCAGTTGACTCGAAATGCCTTTTGCCATTGCCGTGAAATAGTGTTTAAAAGAAGGTTCGATGACAGAAATACTGTTTGCTCTCTTAGTAGGTAAAAAAGAGTTAGCATAACATTTCTTACGAGTTACATTACCTGGCACCTCTAGATGCGTGTTGTGCCTGCTATGGGCACTGAATTCCTGGTGTGAGATCAGAGGTTCCTGCAGAATCGCAGACTTTTATATTGCTACTTAAATTATGAGCAGACCGAGGTGATAGATGACAAGACTTTACTAATGGTCAATTCCAATCACAGGGTTTGGTGACTTACAGAACATTGTTTTTTGCTCTTTTTGGAGTAACTGTATTCTAAATGCAGATCCAGAACCCAGGTTCCATCTTCCCAATGCAGATGGGGAGCGATTGCTGAGCCAAGATCGGTCCATGGAGCAGTGGATTGCTCTGCCGAAATCAACACAACCGGCTAGAAGTTTGCTTAAGTATTTGTCCACCTGCACCTTCCATTTCCAGTAGCATGCTCTGCTGTGCTGACTGTGCCCTCTGTGCTCCATAATAGATGATCATTAATTGCCGCTGCTATGAATGCAAATTGCTGTCATTAACTAGTGCTTACCCTTGAGGAGCGCAAGTGTAAGAGCAGCAGTATTACGCAATAATCTTTTTTAAAGACCTCAGCTTGGAGTAACTAGAAGACTGTGCGGAAACCATCTTTATGTGCTATTCATGAACTGAGTCATTCCTGAACTCTGAAACAGTGAAATGGTGAACTGCGACTTCCTTTTATTTGAGAATAATGCCAAAGAAATTTTACCCTGCTTGCCCGCACTCGGCTATACGAAAGAATGGCATAAACGGTTGATGTCAATACCATCCCAAGATGCAGCGGGAGAAATGCAGACCTACTACAGGTATAAAAACAGCTGGCACGTGTAGACTAAGCACGGGCTAGCACACAGAATAACAGGCAATTCTTCTGCCAGTCCATGGCCACAGCCTACTTGCGCTGACATTAGTTCGAAATGTAGAGTTTGGTCACAATCTGTATTGGATGCAGGTGCTCTTTTGCGGAGCAGGCAGACCACTTCACTTCTGTGATTGTAATTCCCTGTATGTGCAGAGGAAAAGCAGGCGAACGTGTCTCCGCTGGCATATGTCTCATTGCCTGCTGTCATCCCTTTTACTTACAATATGTGCTGGTGACAGGAATGCTCATAGCACAAGTAGGAGGGAAGACACTGATCTACACCATTATGGAAATGCCGAGATGTTAGCATGGGCAAACATCTCTTCGCATCACCGTGAAGGTTGCTAAGGCTCAGTTCCATGTACGAGCAAGCTGGTACAATGCGGGCATATGTCAGACAGCTCTTTAGCTATGGGCCTACAGCAACTGCTGCCGGCCATATTTTTAATGAGAACTCTTGACTAAAAAGGCAACATTTTACAAAGAGCAAAGTAAATGATAAGAATGATTTTTTTTTAATTTAACAAAGCTGGTGGTCAAAGTGAAGAACTCATGCCATGACTGTTTATATGCCTCTACTGCCCCATTTGTAAAGCAAGCATATTGAATTTCTCGAATGAGCATATTTGCAGTCGTGAGCAGCTCTTTTAGATGGGTGTCCATAACAGTGGCACATTGTTTCATTGTTCAAAATAATTCTAAACATTAGGTGGTTTGGAACTTAAAGCGGAAAGAACAGAGAAGCTGGCTGTAGGCGCAGAAATACTGCAAATGGTGAGTGGTGGACTGGTGCCAAGCTGTCGTGATCTGCACCTGGACTTTACAAGGAGCTTCGTGCTACTCATTAGCCGCAGCTTGGTCATACCCAGCTTATATAAGTTTGGCGTGTACAAAACATGCTTGCAAATGTAACCCTCTTCAAGGCTGCCTACACCCTACTGTGGTGGCTTCAGTGTGTAGGGCATTTGACTAGTGAGCTGGGGGACGCGGGCTCGGTCCGAGCCGGGGTGGTTACATTTCAATGGTAGCAAAACGCTAAGTCCTCATGTGCTGTACAGTGTCAGTGCACATTAAAGAAGTGTAGATAGTCAAAATTATCCAGAGCTACCTACTATTGCTGACCCTCATTGTCTAAGTTTCTTTGGCATGTTGAACCATATCATCAAATCAAGGCTGCCTACTGTTAGCGTTAGTAGATGACCTTCGTAATGCCACAAAGTCTGCCCCTCACCACTCCGAAATTTTGTTGTTTGCAACTCAACTCAGGTTACTTACAGTTTGATGACCCCTTTTTCTGAAACACTAGCAGTTGACGAACTCACTCCCATGCAATGAACTCTGAGAAAAGTGCTGATTTGGTCATAAACGCTTTTTTTTTTCAATGAGAATTTGGTCAGTCATATGACCCTTGAAATGTCATCTGCTGAAATGTCCATGTGACAAGCTAGGTAGCTTTGTAGATGGCTTGGATATAATATCAGAGGTGCTATGATGGTAAGCTATGCTTAGTGTCTGCAATACCTCCATGATGAATGTGGTGAATGCAGATTAGACAGATTTTTGCTCCACTTTTATTTAACCAGTGGGTGCCTGGTGAGTTGTCAGTGCAAGCTATTGATAGTTTCACTTTCTTCATGCAGTTTACATAGCTGTGGAATCCTCATAATAGCAGAAGTATTATATTTATGGTTCACTAACTACTTATTTTTTTAAATATAAAATAAGTAAATACGCCGTCAGCAACCCTGGAGTGCAGCGTGCTATTCAGCTGGACGCCATAAATATTTCAATCATGCCGCATCCCTGTGTTACTTTCAGTTTTGAATTCTACAAATCTTGATCACGGTAGCACATCACTATACTCGGGGATAACTGTGGCTATGCAGCTGAAGCTAGGCAGGAAGAAGGAGGCAACATACCTTTTCCCCTTGCCATGTAGAGTGGGTTACTTCAGCCCTAGTGACCTTGCATTAACTCTCCAACTTCCTCCCTTCACTTCAACCCTGTACACTCCTAGCCCAAATAGTGAGCAAACCACTCTTCACGGCAAGGGGAAAGAAACTTTTCTTTTTTCCTTTCGTACCTAGACTCGGCTGCATAGCCCCAAAACATTGTCCCCATGTACAGCAAGATTCAATGCCACATTTCTTCTCAGTGTCAGAGCCCCCTCTGCTTGCTCTTTGCCACCCTTGCAGCAGCCCAGTGTTTTGTTTATCACAGAAAATCACCTCTGTGCAAGCTGTATTGGCGTGGAGAGCTGCATTTCTAAGCCAACTTTCATGCTTTATGATGATGCTCTCATTGATTGGCTTTAAGATTCATGAAACATGGTAATGTGGGTTGATTAGTGTCACATGAAGTAAAATTTCACTGACTAAAATACAATCATAAGGATTGCAATTTAGGTGAGTTGGTAAGGTGTCATCTTGGAAGTAGCAGTACAAAAAAACAAGGACGTGAAAAGAAGCAAGCAGATGCTAACTCACAACTAAAGTTTATTGATGCAAACAAGAAATATATAATGCCAAGCATCACCGCAAACCGCTCAATCATTAATAAGCAGACAGCAAAACATGAATCACTAAAACTTCTGAACGGTTCCATTTGAGTAGATATAGGTAGAGGTCAACTTGGCTGTGCATTGTAAAGAATGCACTGGTTGCTTTCAGTTTCTTTCTGCTGCGCACATTCTGGCTGTCATCCATTGCAAATCAGCTGGGAAATCATTGAACCTAGACACATTTTACACCTAGGTAATGAATGTGTTAGCCATCCTTCGTGTTACCATGCAGTGAGTTGGGTCATCTAGATAGGGAACTGTTCTTAAATTTTAATGATTCATGTCTTACTTTTTGCTTATCAGTGATTGAGTGGTTTGCGTTGTTGCTCGACTTCTTTACATATTTCATGTGTGCTTCAATACACATTAGTCGTAAGTTAGTGGCCGTATTGTCTCCTTCCCTACCCTTGTTTTTTCTTGCTGCTTCTTTCAAGATAAAATACAATCTTTGCTACTTCGGTCATAAAATGAATTTTAATGAAGTTCCACATCGCTTACAAAAGTAGTAATGTAGTTGCAGGCATTTCTTAGCCCCTGCAGTATCAACTAAGGTGCTCGCTTGATGTAAAGCATAAAGAAAGGGAGGGCTTGTCTGATCTCGAACCTAGTGGGAACTGGTGGATTATGGATAGGCTGTTAAAATGCGCTTACAGTTAAAGTCAAGAAAATGCTTTTTTATTTGTAACTAGGGGCACTGTGATGCCTGACTTGCTCTTTTGCCAGGCTGGCGACGAGATGGAGTTAAAGGAGTTATTTTATTTCACTGTTGGTATGTCTCGGGTGATGTCAACATTGTTTCTTCTCTTGCATTGTAGGCAATCACCTTTCAACTAATTGAACCCCAAAGCGAAATTTTGATTTAAAAAATAATAATTTAAGATTATTTAGCAGGCAGAGGTAAATTTCATACAGTGACCTGCACCAGCATGTCGTGCATCATTTCAAGAAAAAAAACAGTATTGTGGTGTTCCTACTCTGTGCCTTTATTTCCTGCTCACAAAGCCCCTGCATGTACTTGTTGCACTACATTACGTTTCCACTAATTTGTTGGGTCATGGTACTTGTTACCTTACAGCAAGCTCCATGTGGCTTCATAAGCAATGGCTCCTTCAAGCTCTATACCCTTTGCCGGAATTGCGCTGGGCTGTGGTGGGCAAGAAACAGGAAATTGATGTAAGCACTGAAGACATCTTTCAGCATGTGTAGTTTTTTATTTGCCTAACCCACTACTGCATTTGTGACCCCTCATGTTTATTTTGACATTTAGGTTTCTTCGGTGTTTTCTTTGCTTGCTGCCGTTGCTTACTGGCTATGACATTTGGCTGTTGAGTTTGAGAATGCGGAGTGGAATGGTGCCTGCGGCCTGTTTATAGAGAAAAAATGCAAATTTGCCCACATTTGGTGCCAGTGCATAGCTTGAAGAACTTTTGCGGAAGAGGGCTCTGGAAATTAACCCAGAGCCCTCCTTCATGATGTCTCTCATAGCTCATGTTCAGCTTTAAGGTAATAAAAGGACATTGAGGACAAGCTGAAGCTGGCTTTTATTATAAATTACTGCATTCTATCCACTAAAGTGCTACTTACTGAAAATGCGAGCTTACTTTAAGATAGGAAAAGCCAGAAGTTTCGAAACAGATGTCATTACCAGCTGATTTCCTAAGTTCTACATGACGCATTCATACTTTATTGGGCACAGGCCCGAGAGACTGGGCTGGTTAGCCGTTCCCTTCAATATGATGATCATGGAGTGTGGTTTACACAGGCCTTTGATATCATTGAGTACCCTTGGTTTTCAGGAACTATTTCAAGGAGCTTTGGATCTCCTGAAATTATTTACTTCTTAAAATTGTCAAAAAATTGCATGGTTTTTCTCTAAAAGTAAGCCCACATGATAACTAAAAGTGCACTTCAGAGGGAACAATCGAAAAGAGCATGAGCCTATATAATATAAACCCAAAGTGACAGTCTGGCATGCGTCCAGACCGGGGTTACAGGTGGCCCACTTTTTCACACTTGCCACCTCTCTTGTCCCTATTTAATTTTTCTTTTTTCAGCATGTCTGTCTTCGTTTTCTAAATTTCACACATTTATGCAAAACTGCTGTGAATAAATTTTTCACAAATTGGAACTCCTTGAAGATCTTTCTGGAGGGTTGTTTTCTGGTCGTCCTGTCGTCAATTAGACCTGTTGATGGCTGCTTTCTTATAAATTAGCTCCGACAAATTTCCTCTCTAAAAGGCCCCCCTGCACTTTTTTGGTAGCTGAACTGAGTGCGAATATATTTTGTATGTACCTTGAAAAGAGAATAGAGGGGAGTGTTATTGATAATCTTATGCTATATGTAATCATAGACCATGAATGAAGTATGGGGTTTTTCTGGCAGAATATTTCTGCAATGCTTCTCTGCTCAGCGCACTGTGGCGGCCAAGCCTGTTTTGGGGGCAGAAATAGGCGGCCGAAAGGAGACATTTCTTGTGACAATGACCACATCCATTACCTGCTCCACTCAGTAACAAAATTCATAACCCCCCCCCCACTTCCGCCCTTTCTGGTTTTCAATAGTGAAGGCATGCTTCTTGTCAGATTCGTGCATAACATGAGGTTTGATACAGAAATATTCAGCATTGCAACCAACTTCTGCCCCAAAGGGAATTGGGAGGATATTTTTTGCATGTCTTCAGTGCACAATCACGTGATACATCAGTGACATAGCCTATATGTTACGCACACATATCTTGTAGAGTCTGTATTCTTTTTTTCCTTGAGAGAGAAGCGCTGCTCACTCAAAAGGCATGATTCGGGGGAATGTAGAGTGAGCGCCGATTTGGTGCGTTTGCAATCTTTTGCTTAGCTTTCATTCTTTTTCTTCCGGTGGTTTAGCGGGGTTGCTGGTATTCGAGCAGTGCAAAGACACGGAGTCAAGAGTGCTTCTTCACAGTGCGCTGCAGGGATTGTGCATTTGATTTCCTCATTGTAATGAAAACATGCAAGGCTAGTGCTTGAGTTACTTGCACACACGCACGCCACACATATGCTGTTTTGCAGTCGCAGAAAAGAAATAACTCAAGACTGAGAGCATCTTCTAAGGGCACATAGACGTTGGTATTTGAAAGCTGTAAATTCATAAAAGATGTGGCTTAGCTTATGAACCAACAATTTTCCGGCACTATCGTTTCACACAACGGGTTTAACTTAAGGTACAAAGGTGGCCGATCGAGCCCTGCGCTCTAATGCGCTGCGCACAGAAGCAATCAAATCTTGAGCGCTCCCTATACTGCTGCTCAGGCCATGTCACTCCTATGTCACTCCAGACTATGTCACTCCTGCATGTCCTGCATTGCTTTTTTTTTTCCTATTTACTGGGAGGAAGTGAGAAAAGGGCTGCCTGGTCTGCGCGGGAAGGATGCAAGGGTGCAGGGATGTTGGCCGTCCTTTAAAACGAGTGGCGGGCGGGAAGGCGGAGTGGAGGTAATGGAAGGGGAGTCTAGGTGTCCTGCAGCTAAGCGCACGGCAGCATGCATGCACATTTTATTTATATATCAGTGCGGAGAGGATGAAAGAATCGAAGGGGGGGGACGGAGGGGGGTAGGCTGGCCAATACAGGCAGCACGGTTTCAAGTGAATGATGGCATGGAGCTGACGCGGCAAAGCACGGAGCAGTATGCAAGCTTGCTTTTTTTTTACTGAGAAGTGCGGAAAGGATGAAAGAATCGGGGGGAAGCAGGCTGGCCAATGCAGGCAGCACGGTTTCAATTGAGTGATGGCTTGGAGCTGCCCCAGCAAAGCGCAGAGCAGTATCCACGCTTGCTTTTTTACTTAGCAGTGCGGAAAAAATGAAAGAATCGGAGGGGGGGGGGGGGGGGGCAGGCTGTCCAACGGGTATGGTTTCAAGTGAGTGATGGCTTGGAGCTGCCTCGGCAAAGCACTGAACAGTATCCACACTTGCTTTTTTTTACTTAGCAGTGCGGAAAAAATGAAAGAATCGGAGGGGGGGGGGGGGCAGGCTGGCCAACGCAGGCAGCACGGTTTCAAGTAAGTGATGGCTTGGAGCTGCCTCGGCAAAGCACAGATCTGTATACACGCTTGCTTTATTTTTTCACTTAGCAGTGTGGAAAGGATGAAAGAATCGGAAGGGGGGCATGGCTGTCGAACGGGCACGGTTTCAATTGAGGGATGGCTTGGAGCTGCCTCGGCAAAGCACAGATCAGTATGCACGCTTGCTTTTTTTCACTTAGCAGTGCGGAAAGGATGAAAGAATCGAGGGGTGGGGGGGCAGGCTTGCCAACGGGCACAGTTTCGAGTTAGTGATAGCTTGGAGCTGCCTCGGCAAAGCACAGAACAGTATCCACATTTGCTTTTTTTTACTTAACAGTGCGGAAAAAATGAAAGAATCTGGGGGGGGGGGGGGCAGGTTGGCCAACGCAGGCAGCACGGTTTCAAGTGAGTGATGGCTTGGAGCTGCCTCGGCAAAGCACAGATCTGTATGCACGCTTGCTTTATTTTTTCACTTAGCAGTGTGGAAAGGATGAAAAATTGGGGGGGGGGGCAGGCTGTCCAACGGGCACGGTTTCAAGTGAGGGATGGCTTGGAGTTGCCTCTGCCAAGAACAGAGCAGTATGCATGCTTGCTTTTTTTTCACTTAGCAGTGCGGAAGAAATGAAAGAATCGGGGGGGGGGGGGGAGGTAGGCTGGCCAACGCTGGCAGCACGGTTTCAAGTGAGTGATGACATGGAGCTGCCGCGGCAAAGCACAGAGCAGCATGCAAGCTTGCTTTCAAGTCCCTGTGAACAGCATCCACAAGCTGCCTCAAGAGTCACAGGCTAGTAGGCTGTGGCGGCCGCTTTTCGATGGAGACTAAAAGCAAGGCTTCCGTGTGCGGTGCGACATCAGTGCACGGTAAAGAACCTTAGGTGGTTGAAATTTCTGGTCTTCCACTGCAGCATTTCTCATAGCCTGAGTTGCTTTTGTGATGTTGAAAAACGTCACTGCCTAGTAAAACATGTTTCGCAGACTGCATGAACAAGGAAGCTGTGAAAAAAATGGCTGAAAACAATTCACTTCTACCAACATTCACTGTTAGTGACATATGGCTAATGTAGAACAGGATTTAGGCATTGAGAACTGCTCGAACTGCTGTGAACTCTAGTGACCTAGTCGCATATTTGTCCGCTGAGTGCTCAGCAGCGAGCGTTGAGCACATGTGAGGTGGAAAGAAGCAAGTTATAACGCATGCACCCGAGCCAACAAATTTGACTTTCCAGAAGCAAATGCCACTCCTGTTTCCGAGCAAGCTAGGAGGTATAATTGTAAGCGCACTTGAAAAGCCATGCCTTTCACTAACTGCAAATATCTCTCCACAGCTAAAAAGACAAAATTGACCCCCCCCCCCCCATCTTCACCACTGCATCTAGACATACAGGTATATTTGAGGCAATCAGAAAGCCATTGATGTGTGCAGCAGAGATGTTTCATGGCGCAACTGCACCTCCGGTACCTCGCTTTCTTCCTATTTACAATATGACATTTCCCACTATTGCACCACTGTCCACAGTGGATCACAGAAACCACTGCACATGCTTCATTTGCTGTTAGCCATCAAATGCTTTCTGCAACTTGCCACTCGGCATGCTCTGAAATGTTGCTAAGGTATCTGGTGATGACTTGAAATGTGCCTACACCACAGTAGCGTAACGCAATGATCAACTACAGCATTGAAATCTGCAACTGACGATAGTTATTCACGCTCAACGTCAGCCGCAGGAACTTAGGAGGCTTGTCTTGGTCGTACTTGAAACGATATTTCATTATTTTCGAGTCAGATTGAGGTTCTCAGAGCCAATGCTTCAGAGTGGGTCTGTGAATCCTTATTGTATCCACTTTCATGAAACGCTTGGTATTGTTGTGACCGTGCATGGTCCGCGCTTGCGCGCACAATTGTGAGCCTGTGGGCATGGTATTGATATGTGCTGTTTGTGCAAGGGCTCTAAGTGAGCGTGTTCACATGAATCTTTTTGTGTGAGCATGCTTTGGTTTGTCGTGACACTACAACTACCAAGTTGGCCCTGTCAAGGGAGCGTCAAGAAAAATACAAAGAAACGTCGCCCTGTGAGAAATAGCCGGAAGTGCTTTTGTTCAACTGTTCACCCTTCCCGTCGAGAGGCACTATTGTCAAGGGAGGAATGCCTATTGTCCAAAGGAGACGATCGGAGTGACACGTCCGCAGACGTACAGAAGAAGAAAGGAGCATGAGGATTACGGCGATTAGAGGATTTCCCGTGAATGCAGGAAAGAGTTGCAATTGCTGGAAAGGGACAATGCTGGGAGCAGTATTCGTGGCGCGCACGTGCACTTGGGTTTCTGAGAAAGAAATTCACTTGCCGGAACCAACATAGCGGATCTTTTCAGAACAACCGAAATTTACCTCCTCGCCGTTCCCAAGCTCTACCCGACAAGTGACCACGCCCGACGAAACAGTACTGGACCAGTCAGTACATCAGACCATCAGTACAGTGATGTGTCCGATTGGTTGCAGATATCTGAGGGATGTGCTCTGGAACTGATTGGTCAGCATCGTCAGAGAGGGGCTGGACATAGCGGATTTGAGGACGTTGCAGAGCACGAAATGACGCTCTGAGCCCTGGGTAAACGGCTCATCCAGACGCTTCTCGCTATGAGCTCTTAACGCTTGCCATTTTGCTGATATACCCTTTTTTCATGTAAATAAGTTTTCTCAAAGTGCCATTAAACCTGCTTGTATATATTTTACCAACTTCGAAGATTCAATCCTTCATCAAGTCGGAGTCTCTGCACACTACCAAGTGAAGGCCGGGTCGATTTAGTCCCAGCGTCATGACAGTATGCAGTAGAACGAAGTCTGCACAGTGTGTGAAAGCTGCGATGCCCCATGTTTGCAAGTGGAAGTCTAGGTGTCCCCGTAGTAGTGTCATTGCCACTTATAGATTCTTGGTTTTCTCATGCACTTGAGGACCGATTCAAGTGGAGCTTTATTTAAAAAAAAGGGCCTCGAGGACCGCTTGGAGTAAAGGTGTTAGTCAAGGCATGTTTGTGAATATCAGTTAACCGGATCCCTATGCACTGTTTCCACTGCCTCGGGTGGTTAGGTTATTTCTCAAGACCTCATCGGGAAGAAGGCTGAGGGGCCGTCATGAATCCTAACCAAGCCTTTAGTAAACTTGGGAGATGTGCCACTTCTACGGCATTCTCGATCACCATTGAAAGATTCCATCATCTCACTGTAAGCTCTTGTACCCCCGCTTTTGCAATCGATAATTCGCTGCTGGGCTCGAGTAATACTCGTGCACCTTTAGAGATGTGTTATCAACTGTTTTTGTACAAGTTGCAATGATGATATACTTTCCGCACTGTTCTGTGCGCAGTATTGTTTTCCTTGTATGATCATATATGTAGGATTGCATAATCTTTCATTTCAGGTTTGGTTTTTTTCCTTAGCCCTGTGTTAAGCCATATCCCAGAATGCACACTTCTATTTCCTTAGGCCATTTAAATCTCCAGTTTTGCCCTGCTCTGTTCACTCTAGTTATTGTAGATTTCCATGAAGCAGTGCTCAAATGTCTTTGATTGATAGGATATCGTTCAAAGACCCTTGAAATATCTGTTCGATGACTAAGGTATTAGATTTTGTGATGAACTGATGCTGAACAGCCTGTATTCTTGTGTCAGTTCCTCAGATTTCTGTAGTTCAGAATCGAAACTTTTTGAATTGTTATCAATTAATTATATAGCACCTACTTACACCTTTCTCAAAATGTTTTGTGAAGACATGAGCTGAATTTTCGGATTTTGGAATATAGTCCTGCCTTTTTTTGCATTTTGTAGACGTCGCTCAGTGAACACCTCTATCCAAGCTCAAATCCAACAGGCCAAGAGAAGCAGAAGAAGGAAACCTGTATCCAAGCTCGAACCTGGTGGACCGAAAGCAGGTGGTTTGTGACCACGGTGTATCAGCCAATAAAGCCAATCTAGGTGACATGTATCTTTTCGAAGCTTGCATTCTTTGCACTTGAGACTCATCTCATGGAGAGCATCATTTCTGCAAAACATTTTGTGTCATAACTGTAGCAGATACCGATTCAGGCCTTGCACAAGGCCTAAAGCTGGCATATTAGTATTATGCGCAACACAAACATGAGGTGTGATGTAGGAGCCTTGCAACCATGAACAGTATCACCATAGCATAGTAGCATTCCCATGCCGAATATCCTTCGTCTGAGATCAGACTAATGCCTTGCACCTTCAGAGTGCACTCATTCCTTGCACTGAGTGCCCACATGCATGCACTCTGAATGTTGATAGCTGTGCACAAATTTTACCGCACACACACACGGGTACAGAATTCCTCACAGTGTGCACGCCTTCATGCCGTGAGCACGTCGCACGTTCTCCCACCGTGCACACGTCGCACGTCCTCGCATCACACACCCTCGCATCGCACATCCTCGCGTTGCACATCCTTGCATCGCACATCCTCGCGCTGTGCGGGTCGATAACCACGCACAGATAACCACACAGAGCCTCGCACAATATTTTCAGCAGGGTTGTTTCGCTACTTTTTACTTTTCAGTTTGTATCCAACGCCTTTTTTCTTCGGGCGAACAGTGCCGCCAGTGCGGAGCGTGCCAGTATGCCGCGTCCCAGTGCGCCCAGTTTCCAGCGTCATACTGGGACCATAATCAGGTATGGCGCTGGGGCGCTGGGACCCGGGGGCACTGGTTTTTGCAATATGGCGGCAGCGACGCTTCCATCAGCTACATAAACGGCGGATGAAGCGGCGAGTGTGACAACCTTTTTGAGACGAAGGCGGCGAAATGATGAGCTGAGGACTGAAATTTGGGCACCAGTGTCAATCAGGGCAGTAACATGGGCACCATCCGCACAGATGTCTAGAAGGTTGCGGCGATGAGCGAGGGTCAGCAGAGGATTTGCGGGTCGGATTGTCAATGCAGCATCACCTCCGGGAGCTGCATTGGTTAGTTTTCCAGACGAAAGCCAGAGAAGTGGGGAAATGATGCACGGGGAAGGAATGGCGAGCGGGACCTCCAGGTCCGAGGTGACGGTGAGCGGCTGGATAAGCGCGGGACTGGCGAGTTAGTCACCAGAGCATGTATCACGGAAATGGTTTGGGTGTGGACCATATTCGACGCTGCGATCAGAGAAGTAGCGGGGCCGAGGTGGCGGAATACAACGGCTGCGGCAATGCCGAGAAATGTGGCGGCCGACGCATGAACAGTTGAAGCAGATAGGTCGTTCATCCGAGGTTCGCCATTCATCCGAGTTGCGGTAGCGGTAGCGGTATCGCGTCGGCAAGGGTGCAGTCGGAGCCGCAGCTGCCACCACGGGAACGGTGGGCTAGACAGATGGCTGTACGTTAGGTTGGAACGAGGGTTGTGCGGAAGACTGGCCAAAGTTGAAGCCTACGTTCGCGTTGAGGCCCACATTTGCGAACTCCTGGCGAACGACAGATTGTATTAAGGCTATCGTAGCATCTGCCGGCTGAGGAGCGAACGCAACGGGCACTATAGCTTTTATCTCTCGGCGAACAATCTTGGTCAAGTTGGAGGGATGAGATGGCTGCTGCAGTGTTGGACTATCTTCGCACGAAGACGTAGCAGCTGTGTTTGGCAAGCGGTCGAAGCGGGGAACTGCAGGCAAACTTGGATGACTGAGTCGACCGTCGCACAGTCTTTGCAAAGCAGCAGAATGTAAACATCCTTTGCGATTCCCTTTATTATGTGGCCCACTTTGACTCGGGCATGGCGCTGTCCACTTTTCGTCATAAGGCTAGAATATCTTGAATATAAGACAAATATGATTCCGTCGAAGACTGGGCACAAGATGCGAGGTCTTTTTGTGCGCCGTGCTTGCGTCAGATCGGCTTGCCGAATAGATCGCGAAGCTCCTCCTTGCACATATCCCAGGACGTGACATCGTCTTCATGCATCTCAAACCAGACGCGCGCTGTACCCGCCAGATAGAAGATGACGTTGGTGAGCATAAGGGTCGCTTCCCAATACTTGTGCTTGCTTACGCGCTCGTACATACCGATCCAGTCTTCTACGTCGACCTGGTCGGTGCTGCAAAAGGTGCCCGGGTCACGAGGCTGCGTCATGACGACTGTGGAAGCTGGTGGTGCCGTTGAAAATGATGTCACGTCGGATGTCATAGTGATAGTACCAACTGGCGGCCACTACGCAGATCCCGGTTTGCTACGGGCGTACTTGCAGCAATCCTCCACCAAATGTTAAGGGAAACGTACACAGCGGTAAACGCTAGATAACTGTCAGAAGCACACACCACCAGAACGAACCCAGCTTAGTCCGAGCGTCGTCTTCTTCACAACACACCACACCAGCGCGTCGTCGTCATCTTGATATTGCGCACCGTAGCAATACATTTGATGGGAAAACATTAAAGAGGGTCATTCTTGGTCAAGGTACCACGAGCGTCTGTCCGCTTATCTGACACACGGGTCTGTTCCCGCTTGCTGGTTTCTGCACATCGAACGACGTCGCTGCACCGGCGACTCTTGCTTCCTTGTCATGAATGAAGGTGAGAGAGAGACTGTGACATGCCCAAAGTAACGCAGTGGTGTTTGGGCTTCTTACGAACGTATAGAGGCTGGCTTGGTGCAGTGCGTCTTGAGCGGAGCGGTTCTCAATACGCCAATCAACACAACGGCACCTTTGAATAACCACCTCAGACGGCATGCAGGCGCCCGCAAAGAGTATGAAAGAGTGGGATATACCTGAGGACGTTCTTTGCATGTAGCTAGTGACAAGTCTCGGAACTTTATATTCACGACCAGCGAAGGTTCTTCTTGGCTTTTTGCATCGCGTCCGCTGTGCCTTGACGAGTAGTGCATGCGCCGCTGTTATGTACCCCCAATACCGCAACCGATGACGTACACAGTGCGTTTCCCCACTGCGGACGTCATCAGTTGAGGCGTTGGCCGCATAGCCGAATGACAACGTCAAGCCCAGCGGCGATTGAGAGTTGCGAGGTTCGCGGCGAACCCATCTGTTTTACGCCAGTGTGCAGCGGGATAGTATCTCTTGCACTTCAACCGTGGCTTTATGTGGCGTAGCGTAGCTTTTACTTCAAAGAGCAGTCCACTGTATTGCTTCGTGAACGCGAATATTTTTAATGAAAAACAGATACAGGCCTAGTAAACCGGCTCTTTTAGAAACTATCGTCACCTTGATCATTGTTTTAAACACTTCTGGTTGACTGTCTTGTTGCACAAACACATTCAAAGAGACAGGCCTCCATTTCCATCCTCCGGACAATGGAGTCGTAACGTCAACTTTGTTCCAGTTCGCCGTATTTCACGACTTGTCTTCGCGTAACGCGTTGCCTGAGGCGGCCTAGCACTTGCCGGCCCTCTCATCAGCTCTTGTTTATTGCTGCCATTAAGCCACAGCTTATGTCTACCCAATATTTGCAAGAGGCTTGGAAAGCAGCGATATGAGCACTTTTTATATGTGATAATTGGCATGATTTGATTTCTAAACTGTGTGAAAAAAGTCTGGTGCTCTCCTTGTTGGAGTACAAAATTGTGAAAGTTAGTTGTACTCTCAAGGCTTCATAAAAAGAATGTAACAAACAATTGAAGTTACATCATTATGAAAACACCATTGCGTTTTCATAATCTTTATTTCATGCTGGTGCAATTGGCTTCATTCCAGCTGTCAATATACTTAAATCCCGTTTCAAAAAGTCTTGCTGCTCTTGCAACCAAACGATGTCGTCTACTGCATAGTTCAAGTCCACGGACCTGGCATACTCCACCTGAATAGAGAAAATGAGATAGAAACAGGGCACCCCAGACAATGAATTTAGATAAGGTACTATTTAGCCAAAATCTTAATTTCTATAGCGACTCAACACAAACCTTACAACCACAAAATCGCAGAGCGCTCTGCGTAGTGAGCCTTCAACCTGTATTTAGAAAAAACAAGGAGCTTGATAAAAATTAAGACAGTTTTTATATCTCAACCAGCCGATTGAGATTTTACTGTTTAAATAATTCAAAAAATGGAAACTCTACTTTGCTAATCTAGACATCAAACCTGATTTTGTGGAAATTAAAACAAAGGCTCATAAAACAGCACTCAAGTTTTTCCACTTAAATCTTCCTCTCCTCTACTGCGTTTCAGCGCCAACGCTATGGCCATATATATTAATAGTGCAAAGCAAATTAAGTTATTATTCTATATTCGTAAACTAGTAACTTGTATATTATTTGAAAACCTTCGGGACTAGTACAGTAAAGTAATACTGTCTCAATATTTTCAGAACCGAGAACTCTGCAATAGCAAAATTGGAGAGGACAACTGCGTTCCGGGGTTTTAACAGACTGACACGAAAGGTTCAGATTTCTCTGCTTAAAGTTTAAACTTTCCGACTGCACTCAAGCACAAATGCTATGAAAACCAAAACTAACTGTTCTACGAATTGAATTATCACTTTCGAAATAGGTTTGCATCATTGGCGGTGCAAGACTTCGAGGAGGCATTCTTCGACCATTTGACAGCCGCTCGATCGCGGAAGCGTTTCGCCTGCTGATCAGCGTAAAACCAGCTGCGAACTTGTATCCTGTTCGTCAAGTGTCCTGGTTATCACAAAGACAGCAACAAAAGGATCCCCGCCAGCCGTTGCCATCACAATCGGGTTGCCACTGTGGCGGGGAAAAGACATCGGGTGGTGGTGGTGGTGGTGAAAATCTTTATATTTGCGAGCCTTAAATGATTACATGCTAATGACGGGTCGGCTCTTGGCTGCGTGTTGTGGCCGGAATCTGGTGCTTCCCAGCGACACCCAAAGCCCAGTCCGTCAGCCGCTTTTGAACGGCCGGGTCAGAGCTGGACACCGCAGCCTCCCATCGCTCGAGGTCGGAGAGTTGCCAAGTGGCTGGAAGGTGGAATTCCGAGCATTTGATCACAATATGCTCAAAATCAGCTTTAGATGCCCCACACAGGGTGCACTGCGGCGAGAACAGTCCTGGATGGATCAAAGATAAGAAAGCAGGGGATGGGAATGTACGGGACTGAAGCTGGCGCCACGTCACCTGTTGTAGCTTAGTCATAGATTTATGAGGAGGGTAGATGGTTCGTTGATCACGGTAATGGAGAGGGATTTCTTGACAGGATACCATGCGCTCGCGAGCATCTCCCCAGGTAGTGGCAGTCCCTTCTCGGCTGACGTATCCTCGAGCAAAAGAGTTAGCTGCTTCGTTGCCTGGGTGACCCGTGTGAGCGGGCACCCATATTAATTGAATAGGGTGTTCGGGTGGGGGGACGGGGGTGAGGAACCGGAGGACTGGGGTAGAGATCCGACCACGAGCAAAGTTCCGTACGGCGGATCTAGAATCGCTAAAGATGGTTGTGCCTCGGGTAGTAGCTATGGCGAGGGCAACCGCCGCCTCCTCCGCCTCCAGGGAAGTGGAGGCGAAAGTTGTACCGGCCGCGACCAGTTGCAAAGAGTTGGAAACAGCGCTGAGGGCGAACGCAGGGCGGGAAGGGTATGAGGCACCGTCTACGTAAAGGCCGCTGTACGGTTGCTTTTTTGACCCGCTCCGCACGCATGCGGCCAGCACGTTTTCTGCCTCAAGCGGACGGGGTGCGGAAAGGGTGTTGTACGACCGTTTTGCTGACTGCCGGTCAGCCGGACGGTTCCAGCGTCCAGATTGGCGCGTTCGGGCGTCACCTTCTGTCCAATACCATCATTCTCCAACTGCTGCGTGACCACAGCGGAGCTATTTCGCGTCTTCCTTTCTAGCGCGCTGCATCTAGGCTGTGTCGGAATCGCCATGGCGTGGTTTTTGTCGATGCTTTTGGTGTGGTCGATGGCTCTCGTCAGCTACCACATGAGTAGCAGTTCAGCAGAGCGCCTGACTACCTACAAGGCCGCCAGTAGCGATGTCAATTGGTCTTTAGTTGCTCAGTTCATCGCCGCCGCCGTAATCCACCAGCAGCAACGTAAAAGGCGTAAGCCTACGAAACGTCTTTTGAGAGATCGGCGTCGACTCGGCGAGTATTTTACGTTGGTGCGGGACATGAGGAGCGGAGACGGCACAGACTTCTTCCAGTACTTCCGCATGTCTGTGGAAAGGTAAGTAGTACATGTTCATATCATCCTTGCCTGTATTTCGTGAATTTCTTGAGCGCAGTACGCCGGAGCAGGTAGTGTGCTCGCGTCAGGGATGCATGAGATGGGAAGTGCGTTTTCATCCGTCAGAGCATAGAGCGTGTGAAAACTTTATTACTAAGTTTGTGTTACTCATAACTATGAAAGAGACTGGGAATGCAAACGCGGTTACATTTGTGCATTATTAACCTCAACGAAGCCTTTCAACGAAGCGAGCCAAAGGCGCGGAAGTGCTCGTCAATGAAAAAAATAAAGTATGGACATCAATTTCTTGCGTAGTTGGTTCTATTATTATTGTTTTTTTGTGTGTGTTTTTTTGCCTCAGCTTCGCGGTAATTACCTAGGCTCACCCGATACGAAGGAGTACGGCCAACATCACGTTCATGAATTTCTCAGTCAGTGAAAAGCATGAACTAATTTTAATTTTACCCGTGGCCGCTGTAGCATATCGCCCATGCATCTGCCGTGCTTTTTTGCGTACAGGAAACGTGGGGTTGTCTAACTCATTTTATTCAATAGACAAGTGTTTCATTATGCTGTTGTTATTGTGCAGGTTTGACAGTCTCCTAGAGTTAGTTAGACCTCTGATTGAGCCACTCAAAGCCTCAGTGGTCAGTTTGTCAGCTGGGGAGAAGCTGGCATTCACATTAAGGTAAGTGTGTGTGTGTGTGTGTGTGTGTGTGTGTGTGTGTGTGTGTGTGCGTGTGTGTGTGTGCTTCTTTTTTTTCTTTTTTTACAATCCAGTGACGTGTAAGTAGCATATACCATGTGCAGGTGTATGCAATGCTGTCATCTGTTTAACGTGCATCCACATTTTAAGCTCTTTAGTTATTGTACCGCATGTATGAAAAAAAAAATGTATTGTTTACTTGTAATTCACAGTGCACAGCACCTCATGGGCTTTCTTGCTCTACTGGTGTGCAAGTCACAGCTGTACTAGTAAGCTTTTAAGTGCTTATGGTTAGCTCCTGCATGTAATCATCCTTTCAGCATTTCAACATCTGCTCAGTCAAGAAGGCAATAATGTCATTTTGGATTATACTAACTTTTTATTGTGGCTGTAAACATTCCTTTACATTTGTGGTCAATTCTATATTGTCAAGTATTGCCATGTCTAGTACACCATGTGCTTTTCGTGAGATCTCCCAGTTTGTTTCTTGATTGCACATACCTTATTTTACAAACAATGCAAGACATCCATCAACCAGTGCTGTAGAAATGTGAAAATATGTTAGAATATTGTGAATATTTGCTTCACTGTTTAGCTTGCTGTCAGTATTTTGTAGTCAAGCGGTTCCAAAGCTGCAGAAGAGGAAATGCTGAACGCTGACAAAATTTCACAGCAGAATAATGCTGCACCTATTATAGTAATCAGCAAACACAGAAAAGTAGTCAGCTCCCCTGATTTATCTTAATAACTTAGGCTAAAAAAAGGTATAAAAATTTCAGGCAACCATATCATGCTGAACTAATATTTAAGCATACTTCTAGCAGAATGTTGACCATGGCCTATTGACACAAAGGGCTCCCAGCTGCAAAGAAAACATGTAGACTTGCTTGAATTTTGATTTAGGTGTGATGATCCTAAGTAAATTACATCTCCATAGCTTGATTGCATGCCTTGAATGTCAGGGTCTATTGATGACTTTTTTTGCAAACATACTGCAATTTTTTATGCATGGCTCGTCCAACATCGACTATGTAGATACTGAATACAAGGAAAACAAAAGGCCATATATTTACATAGCATGTAAAGGGACTGTGTAAGTCTAAAAAACAGTCCGATAATAAAATATCTCATGACAGTGCATTGCAAATTTGCGTTGTCGTAAGGGAGCAACAGGTCTTGATACTGTTATTTCAATTTAAGGTGGTGGAAAACTAATATTTATGGATTTTGAGTCCTCTGCTGGGGACTTACATGCATCCAGCACATTTACGTTACTTCCTTTTTAAGGTTTCACGCTCAAATGTCCATACATTAATTTCCTTTGGATCCTCGTTGATCAGATATTTAGATGCCCAACCATAGAGTGAGAATCTGCACTTTTATATTTACCAAGTGTAAAGCTGTATACATTTTGCTGGCTTTTTACAAGGCACATGATTCCATTTCTCGTGTATTAATATTGGCAGAGCATATCACATATACTGGGCCTAGCTCACATTCTCAAGCTTATGGATGGGTGAGATAATGTTAGTATTTGCATCAACCAAGCATTCAGTGAAGAACTGAAAGCTAGAATACATGTCATAATCTTTTGACTTCTATAATCTGAGTCGTTTTGGGACGTTTAAACCCTACAAACCGAAACCAAACAGTACAAGTGAACAAGAGCTCAGTGGCCTGGCTCGGTACTGAGGAAACTCATTGCCAAAGTGCCTCTGACTTCAGGCATTGCAGCAAGTGTGTTCCGAGATTTGTTTGCATGTTCCCTTGTTTAGTTAACAGAAACATTCGTGGTGTGAATGCCAGTGGCACTGCACTTTGTGTTCAAAGTAGGCACAACCTATACGAAAGAAAAATACCACTGCCAAGCCTTGCATAGTCTCGTTCTTCGACTACTGCTCCTTGCCCTCAAGGACTTTTATGACATCAGATCAGCTCTGAGATATGAAGCGAAGGGGGCAGGTGTAGTAAGACGCCGACTACGCCGATTCTTTTATTACAGCTAATGATTGGTTGCAGATGTAGTGATCTGCTGACTAATAGAATAATAATTCCAAAATTCTTCATGCTTGTACTAAGTACTTCATTCTTAATCAAAGAGTGGTTCCATGCCTATGTATTGCCTGTTTGAGATTGTGCTTGCATTTCATGCTTTTCAACAATAATATGAACTAGTATCTCACCACCATATCAGCTCGGTGATGGACACTTACTCCTGAACTCAAGGATTTGTATTTTATCCAGGCTGTGGTGCCTACTTTTCAGTTGAGGCAAAAAGCAAGGCGCCTGTGTATATTGCAATGTTAGCGCACTTTAACGAGCCCCAGGTAGTCAAAATTTTCGGACCCTCCTAACCTAACAGCATCCCTCATAACCTTGGTTCACTTTGCAACGTTAAACCCGTAAACCAAATTATAAACTGCTTCGCTGAATGACATCTGTGCCTAAAAGTTTGTTCCATGTACAAATAGTGCTTTGCATTGGTCCTACTCACTGGGTTTCCTATTTTTGCAGGTACCTGGCACACGGTTCCACGTTGAGGATTATAGCAAAGTCGTACAGGATCTCCGACTCTATAGCAGGCCGTATTGTGAGGCAAACATGCATTGCCTTGTGGCAAGTTCTTCAGCCCTTGTATCTCCCAGAGCCAACCACAGCTGACTGGAGACAAATAGCTTTTGAATTTGAAGACCTTTGTAATTTTCCAAATTGTATTGGGGCAACTGATGGGAAGCACATTAAGATAGAGGCGCCTGTTAACTCTGGAACAGTGTTCCACAACTACATGGGTGGCTTCAGCACAGTTCTACTTGCTGTGTGTGATGCCGGATATCAATTCATTAAAGTAGAAGTTGGGGAATGCGGTTCTCGTGGGGATGCTGGCCTCTTCAACAGCTGTGAACTGGGGAATTCAGAGCGGGCTCTTGGTCCATACCAGAACCAAGGCTGCTCCCAGGCACCTCTGTAGAACTTCCTTATGTCATAGTTGGGGATGAGGCCTTCCCACTGTCTTCAAATCTCATGAGACCCTTCCCAGGAGCAAGCCTGAACTCAGAAAGGAGGATTTTTAACTATAGGCTATGTCGAGCAAGGCGTATCGTAGAGAATGCCTTTGGTATTTTGGCTAACCGGTGGAGGATCCTTCGTCAGGAAATCAGGGCCTCTACAAAAACGGTGGATGCAATAGCATGGGCCACTGTGCTTTTGCATAACTACCTGAGGACACTTGATGACGAAGAGGACACCATTTTTCAGTATTGTTCCCCAGCAGATGTTGACAGGGTGGGAGAGGATGGGCGAGTAATTGATGGTGAATGGAGAGCTGATGAGCGCACAGGTCCTGGCTTTACACCTGTTCGCAGGTGCAGCAGCAACAACTATGGAGCTCAGGCAAAGGCAGTGCGAGAAAAGTTCGTGCAGTACCTTCTCTCTCAAGCTGGACGTGTGTCATGGCAGGACAAAGTACTTGATGCTGGCATTGTACTTCCAAAATAGCAAGTTACATTTACCTTGAACGTGAACATGGTGTAGCCATTGTCGAATTCCGGCCTACATTTTATTCAATAGGCATTTTCAGGTTTGCTCGGTTAGCTCACGTTAAAGCTAGACAAAAGAATTGAGACCTGGCCCACAGCTTGCACTACAGTGAGTGGTTTCCTGAAACTGGTTCATGTGCTGCATTTAGGAATTCAAGCAATTTCCGGTTTGCAGTGGCAGCACAGCACTAGGACGCGACATGTGTTGACCATTTTTATGCTGGGTGAAAATCTCTTGAATGCCTAACAGTGCTGCTGTTCCGCTGCTGCTGCCAGGTTCTGGTCTGCATCTGGTTCAGCGGGCCCTCTCATAGCGGTCCGTTTGATCCAGGCCAGCTGGTGACTTTTCATGTACTGGCATGGCACCACAGCTCGCACTGCATTGTGAGTGGCTTCCTGCAACTGGTCCGTGTGCTGCATTTAGGAATTCAAGCAATTCCCGGCTTGCAGTGGCAGCCCAGCGCTAGGACGCAACATGTGTTGACCATTTGTATGCTGGGTGAAAATCTCTTGAATGCCTAACAGTGCTGCTGTTCTGCTGCCGCTGCCAGGTTCTGGTCTGCATCTGGTTCAGCGGGCCCTCTCATAGTGGTCCGTTTGATCCAGGCCCAGGCCAGCTGGTGACTTTTCATGTACTGGCATGGCACCACAGCTCGCACTGCATTGTGAGTGGCTTCCTGCAACTGGTCCGTGTGCTGCATTTAGGAATTCAAGCAATTTCTGGCTTGCAGTGGCAGCACAGCGCTAGGACGCGACATGTGTTGACCATTTGTATGCTGGGTGAAAATCTCTTGAATGCCTAACAGTGCTGCTGTTCTTCTGCCGCTGCCAGGTGCTGGTCTGCATCTGGTTCAGCGGGCCCTCTCATAGCGGTCTGTTTGATCCAGGCCCAGACCAGCCAGTGACGTTTTATGTACTGGCTTTGCTTCAGAGCTCTCACTGTGCTGCGCTCGTGTAACTGTGTGGCCTTTGCCATTTATAGCAGCTTCTTCATTTCTTTTTCTTTCATTCCTTTGCCTGTTTGTGCTTGTGGTTTTCTGTTTTTGTTCTGTTTCTTTTCAGGTGACTTCAGACTTGTCCAAAAGGCAGCTGTGAAGTTTACAGGGGCGTTGCAGCCTGCAGTGCAGTCATGTGCATATCCTAACCGGATATATATATATATATCCGGTTAG
>JAJIZL010028055.1:34058-55101 GCA_023969395.1 Amblyomma maculatum | reverse complement strand
TCTTTTTATTGTGCTCTGAACCTATGTCTACGTCTGTGAAGAGTGAACCTGTCGCAATCGCTGTGCGTAATGTTGTTGCCATTTGCCGACCACGCCAAGGTGTCCGCCAAATGTTGTTCAATTTTGAACACCCTTTCTGAAATTGTAAATATCTCTTTAATACAACCAGTACGCCGTAATCATTGGGGACTTCAACATAGACCTACTTTCGAATTTCCCAGTTACAACTCGGTTATTAGACAGTATACTTAAAAATTCTTGCGGAAATATGGTTGACGTTCCCACTATAGTCATCCTTAGTTCTAGCACATCAATTGGTCTATGTTTTAGTACTTTTTCAATGACAAACTATATCTGGTGTATTCAGAACCGGCATGAGTGAACACTTGCCACATTGACAGCTTTTTCAATATAGACCAAATCGTGAATGAAACACTTTACATGCCATTTATTGTCACCACAAAGGCTCAAGTATTTTCGCCTATCGTGAAGAAGGAAGAATGAGCACACATCCCTGATATTTTGGAAGCTTTTAAAGCCTATGGTGCACTTATCACTAAATTGAAATATGCTATATTGCTACATTTCCCTATAATCCTGTTTGAAGGCTGGAAAACATTGGGTACTCGCGAACTTTATAAGCGTATTAAACTCAAGGATATATAATTTAGCATGTTCTTATGCACACACGATGCACTAATACTGGGGGAGCTTAAACGACTTAAAAAGAAATTAAGATCTGACCTAAAAAGAGCGCAATTAGACTTTTACGCACGTAAAATTTGAAGCCTTCGAAAACGACTCTATTAAAATTGGAAAACATATTGTGCATTAACTACCACCAACACAACCCGTGTGCTAGCAGCACTGATTTTTTACGGAAAGGAATATGAAAGTGCAACACTTGGAGATGCATTTAATAACCATATTTTAGACGCAGGGGCAATGAATTGTAAATTTCATGATCTTACAGCCCACCCGTCAAAGGTACATTGCACATGCAATCAACGGTTTTTTATTTCTTTTCTCTACATATTTCGTCAAACAGCAAACCGGCAGCTGGTGTGGATGAAATAAGAGTGACACCAATTAACCCTCAATTAACCCCTGAACCCCCCCCCCCCAACCCTGTAATCGTATGTTCATGACTGGTTGTTTTCCTGAGAAAATGAAAATCGCCCGTGTTGCTGTCGTTCAGAAAGGAAGACGGTATAATAATTTGAGCAATTATTGGCCTATTTCGGTTCTTCCACGTTTCTATAATATTGCTGAGCGTGTTACATACATATTGATACATGGCAAGGAACACAACAGATGATGACGCGTGAATGTTCTATCGAGCACCAACATTCTCGTAGCAGCAACGACCGTTGCTACCGCTTCGTCTTCCTTCTGTCTTTGCATTGTTCATCATCGTCTTCTTCAATGTTCAGGACATATGTAACATTACCCTCCTACGAAAAGCATAGTTCCAGTACGTACTAGGTTGATGAGCTACGGCAGCAGTATAGTACGGCTTCATGCGGGCGACATGAACAATTTCGGTACGCGGCATAGCGGTACGCGCAATGCGTGGCGGATGCATAGGGGTGATCTCGTATTTCACAGAAGTGACGACCGTTAGAATACGGTAGGGGGTGCGTAGCATGTCAAGAACTCACATAGTCAAATTCTACGAGCGGGAGTCCAGAGTAAGAAGAGAGAGCCTGGAGAGTAGAGCACATCCCGATGACGAGAATCATGGTGGCGTTTTTGAGAGTTTGTAGAAGCCAGTTGGCGGTGAGCAATAGCACGCGTGGCGTAAGTTTGGGATATGGCGTCACGAACATAAAATTGGCATTAGCAGTGGAAGTGCAGGATCAAACGGAAGTGGAGGGTCACGACCAAATAGAATAAAAGGGCGAGTAGCCCATTGTATCGTGACGGGAGGAATTATAAGCGAACGTTCCCAGTCACGGTAATCGTCCGATGCATACAGTGACATCATTTACATTAACGTGCGGTTGAGGCATTCGGTGAGGCTGTTCGTTTGTGGATGGCAAGCAGTGGTGACATTATGCTTAATGGAGCATTACTGGAGAATTTCGTCGAATAATCGAGCAAGAAAGCAACGGCCGCGGTCAGTGAGCAGCTGGCGTGTAGCACCATGGCGGTCTTCTTTTTGGTCCCGTTCGTTGACTGCAATCTACCAGTAACCGGAACAAAGCTCAATGGAAGAGAAATAGCTGGCACCATGCAAGCAGTCGAGGGCATCATCTATCCTGGGGTGTAGATAAACGTCCTTCTTTGTAATAATATTGAGGTGTCGGCAATCCACCCAGAACCTCCAAGTGTTGTAATTCTTTTTAACAAGCACGACAGGCGACGCCCAGGGGCTGCTCGAAGGCGCTATATTGTCTTTTGCTAAGATCTTGTCTACTTTACCTTGTATGACGTGACGTTCACATATGGCGACTCGGTAAATTTTTTAGTGAATTGGGCTGGTGTCTTCGGTATCGATGCGATATGTAACGAGGGACGTTTGTCCTAAAAGGCGGTCACTAAAATCGAAGATATCGCGGTACGAAGTCAGAAGGCTCGAAAGTGCTCTAGCACGATCAGGACGCAAGTTAGGTGCAACCATTTCTGATATACGGGCCTCCGGAGGCGGGCACATTGCAGCTCGTATCGACACTTTAGCAGTAGCATCAGACAAAGAAGCGGCCACTATGAAGTCAGACAGTGGCGTCATTTCGGCGAGAGTAATTCCCTCAGGAAGAATGTGCACAAAAAGGACCAACTTCAAGACGAATATAAGCGTTGTTATTCTTTACGTGCACGATATTATGAGGGAGAGCGATTCTACGCTGCACAGTCACGTCGGCTATGGGGCAAACTACATAGTCGTCATCACGAACGGAGGCGAAAGGCGATATGAGCACATACACTGCAGCTTCTGGTGGTAGGCGAGTAAATGTAGCGCAGTGGAGATGGAGCGTTGAAGATTCAGAAGCTTGTTTGTCAGGACAAAGTGGTAGGTTTAGATGAAGCAATCCAGACGAACAGTCAATGAGTGCGGAATATGTAGTTAAAACGTCGAGCCCTAATACAACGTCTTGAGGGCAACTGGTGAGGACTGTAAATAGCACAGGGATGTGGCGGTCGGCAACGGTATTTCTGCAGTGCACATTCAAATGACAGTAGCTGTGTTGCCATCAGCAACATGAAACGGTAGATGAAGAAGCGGGCGTGCAGACTTTCTTGGGGCCTCGACGGAGCGAGGAACTGAGAACAGAAATGTGGGTGCCAGTGTCAATAAGGTCAAAAACTAGACTCCGTCCGCAAGAATATCAATGAGGTTACGTCTGGGTGCGGGGGTGAGTTCCGAGTTGACAGTCCGGGTCAGTAATGCCACGTCACTCAGGGCGCTGCACACGCTAGTTTCTCGAGTAGGTACCGGCGTATAATGGGGAGGAGCTCTGACGATGTACCGGTGAACGGGATCGACGAGCCAGGGGGGATGAAGATTGGATGGAGTGACGGGCAGTGGGGACGATTGCGTTGCGAGGCTCATCTGGTTTAAAAAGATAATTTACAGGTTCTTCATAGGCGGGGCGGGGCTCCTCTGGAAGGTCCTTGGTAGTGTCGACGGTCGGCGTTGTAAATAGGTGCGACGGGCGAAGAAGGTACGGCTACGGCAATAACGCGATGTGTGACCGGCGCGACAGCAAATGAAGCAAATTGGCCTGTCGTCTGAGGTGTGCCACTCTGCAGTATTACAAGTAAGGCAGCGAGATGTGGAACTGATAGCGGTAGCAGCCACTAGAAGACCATGGTGCGATGGTGACTGTGGCGGCACAGGGCTGGAGGAGAGGCCGACGTTGGCAAGTTCCTGGCGAACAACGGCCTGAATCATGGGCACTGTGTCGGGCAGCGGAGACGTGAGTGGTGCAGGAGCTAAAGCCTGGACGATCCGAGTCAAGTTAGCTGGATGAGAAGGCTGTTGCAAAGGCACCAGGTCGTCGAAGGTTGGTGTTTCCACCGTGTTCGGAAGGCGCTCAAAGCGATGTACGAGACGTCGTTGTTTAGCCTGCTCGAAGTTTCGACAAAGGTGAAGTGCCGAGTCGACGGTAGAGCCCTCCACTCAGAACAGGATGTTAAGCGCATCATCCGTTGTACCCATGAGGATATGCCGCATCTTGTCACTTTAGGCATGAAGCTGTTCACCTTGCGGCACAACGAAAGCATGTCTTGAATATAGGCAAAGTAGGACTCCGTGGGGACTGGGTGCGAGCGGAAAGTTTCGTTTTTGCTGCGAGAACCCGCTCAATTGGCTTCCTGAACAAGTCATGAATCTTTTGTTTACATATTTCCCAGGTCACTAACTCTTGATCGTAATTTTGTAACCACGCGCGAGCTATTCCAGCCAAGTAGAAAATTATGTTAGTCAGCATGATGGGCGCGTCCCAGAGGTTGTTTCTGCAGTAGCGCTCGTACTCATGCAGCCAGTCGTCAACGTCTTGCTTGTCTTCTCCACTAAAGATGACAGGGTGGCGGATCTTTGACTACGACGGGCTGAGCCGATGTTGCTGCGATGGTAGGGGCTGCCTCGGAGGTCATAGTGGTCGTTGTTGGCGTCATTGTTCCGTTGCTACCGCTCTGTCTTCCTACTTTCTTTTCGTTTTTCATCATCACTTTCTTCAATGTTAAGGACATATGTGACAATATGTTTGAATAGGTTTCTTTTCTCATAGCAGGTAGTTACAATATGTCAATACTGGTTCCAAAAAAGCAAGTCAAAGGAATCCGAATTGTGACGGTAAAATAGTATACTTAATATTATAGAGAACAGGTTTTTCACTGAAAGATTCTATCTAGATTTTCGAAAAGCATTTCATTCAATAAAATACCGCATTTCGTTGCATAAACATCAATCGTATAACATAAAGCATATTGCACACGAGCTTTTGCACACCTATCTTTAGCGGCGACTTCAGTACACAGTGTTGAATCCTCAATTAATGTTATAAGAATATGGAGTAGCAGAGGGATCCATACTAGAACAAATACTTTTAAATATTTATATTGCCGCGAAACCTTCAAAACTGTATTTGTTGTTTTTTAACAGCCACCGGTATAAAGGCTTATCACTCTGATTCTGGATCGCGTATCAGTTTCGTAATCTTTGTTTGTTAATGCTCGATGTCGCTAGTTACATCTTTATCACTTTCGTTGTAGCGCAAGATGCACCGAGATCTATCTCGAAGATTCCGGCCACTCGTGTGCCTTTCCACAATGTTCCAACCTGTGGTGGTAGCTGTTCGCAACGTCAACCAGATTGTTCTGAGCAGCCTTTAATTTGAGCGTTGGCGAGTGCGACGGCATTCTTTGTTCGATGACCGACGAGCACGTTTGTTGCTATCGCCGCCGCCAAGTTGCTTAGTTCTTTTGCGGGCGCAAGTCATCCCCAATAAAGCTTTATTTCAGTACCATCACGCAGTGTTTTCTTTTGGCGTGAACGGCCTTGACACCACTACGTGACATCTGGTGCAGGAGCTGCCTTTGATCCTTCAAGCGAAGACCCAAGCCGTGTTCCTGTCGCCCTGGAAGACCAGCCTACAGGTCAACGAGCCAGCCGCCTACTTCAAGGCCTACAGCCCGAGCACGGTCTGCTGCCTGACCCCATTTGATTTCGGAAGGCATCGATGCTGACAATGGCCAAGCCTACAGCACCGGTTGTTTTCTTTCAACCCTGTGAGCCCCCCTGCTTCCACGAACGACCGGACGAAGATGCAAAAAACTGAAAGGACCTTTTCGACAGTGTGGCAGAATTCAATGGCTGGAACGACGCCGCGAAACTCAGGCAAGTCTACTTTGTTCTTCAAGGACATGCCTGAGTTTGTTTCGAAAATCATGAGGCAGCTATGAAAGATTGGGAGATTTTCAAGGAAGCGTTTTCGACTGCCTTGTCAAGCATCGTCCCAAAAAAAAGAGCCCAGGCCCTCCTTCAGTCAAGACTGCAACTTCCCAACGAACCTGTCCTGGCGTACGTTGAGGAGATGAAGCGCCTCTTTCTCCGCGCCGACCCGAACATGACCGAAAGTGAGAGAGTCAAATTTTTAATGCGAGGCGTTAAAGAATCGCTTTTTGCAAGTCTTGTCCGAAATCCGCCAAAAACTGTGGCGGAATTTGGAACGGAGGCGTCTACTATCGAGAAGACGTTGGCCACCCGGATGCACTACTTCGAGCGACCACTTCAGCCGGACTGCTCAACCCACTACCCCAGCGCATCTGCAAGCGGAGAGAACCTTCGGAACCTCATCCTGGAGGTCGTGCGGGAGGAGCTCCGCCGATTGATGCCATCATCACAACAACCCCAGGTGGCGACGCTCGCAGACGTCGTCCGTGAAGAAGTCCAGCAGGCGCTGGCCGTTCCTAAAGCGATGGCGGCGACAGTTCCAGCACAGAAGGCAACAGCGATGAACTACGCTGCTGCATTATGTCGCCCTGCGCCCCGACGTGATGACTTTCCGAGCCCTCGCCGCTACCATCGTGTTCCTGAAAACCGCCCCTTGGCCCCCGCCCGCCAAGCCTACCAACGAACCCCAAGCCCCAGGAAGTGCGACGCATGGAGGACAGCAAACAACCGGCCATTATGCTTCCACTGCGGTGAGGGCGGACACATTCTGCGCCACTGCCCGTACCGACGAATCGGTCTACGCGGATTTGCAGTCGACGCTCCACGACCACGCCCAGGTGAATGACCGCAAGAGATCGACAACTATCTGTGTAGCGGTGAGATTGCGCCACCAAGCCGTCGGTTCAGGTCTCCATCGCTGTACAGGGGCCGCTTTGCGTCTCCAGGCCGTAACTACGATGAAAGTGTGCGCGGAAGATCTCCAAGCCCGCGCAGGGGAAACTAAAATGAGCAACCTTTGGAGGTGAGGTTGCTCAACGGCGAAAAGACGAACAACTTCCGCCGCCGACGACCACTAACGACGACGTAGCCATTTCACCACCGCTCCACACGACAACATCGATGACAACACGACCAGAGTGCAAGCCGACACCGCCGCCCAGCGAAGTAACAACGGTATGCCCCGGCCATGAACTGAAGAAACGACGGAGCCGAGATCGGACACCAAGGCCCACGTGCAATGCGGGAACGCGAACAAGTGACCTTGAAGTTGATATCGACGGTCGCAGAGTCACTGCTCTAGTAGACACCGGAGCTGACTATTCAGTCATTAGTGGACTGTTGGCCTCTCAGCTCAGGAAAGTTACCACCGCTTGGGATGGCCCGTTGATTCGCACCGCAGGTGGCAACCTGATTACTCCATCGGGACGATGCACTGCAAGAATTACCGTAAATGGGCGTACTTACCCCACCAGCTTTGTTGTCTTGCAGCAGTGCTCCCGCGACGTGATTTTAGCCTCGCCGTACAGGGCCCGCTTTGCGTCGCCAGGCCGTAACTATGATGAGAGTATGCGCGGAAGGTCCCTGAGCCCGGGCAGGGGAAGCTAAAGGCAGCAACCTTTGGAGATGAGGTTGCTCAACGGCGAAAAGACGAAGATCCTCCGCCGCCGATGACCACTAACGACGACGCAGCTATTTCATTGCCGCTCCACACGACGACATCGACGACAACATGACCAGAGTGCAAGCCGACACCGCCGCCCAGCGTAGAAACAGCGGTATGCCCCGCGATGACCTGAAGAAATGACGGAGCCGAGATCGGACACCAAGGCCCACGTGCAATGCGAGAACGCGAACGAGTGACGAAGTTGATGTCGATGTCACTGCCCTAGTAGACACCGGAGCTACCTATTCAGTCATCAGTGGACCGTTAGCCTCTCAGCTAAGGAAAGTTACCACCACTTGGGATGGCCCGCTGATTCGTACCGCAGGTGGCAGCCTGATTACTCCATCGGGATGATGCACTGCAAGAATAACCGTAAGTGAGCGTACTTACCCCCCCAGCTTTGTGGTCTTGCAGCAGTGCTCCCGCGACGTGATTTTAGGGCATGAATTTCCTAAATGAACGTAGGGCTATCATCGACCTGCGATCCAAGCTCATCAAGATCTCTGCAGACAAAGCCATTCCTGCTACGACGACGTCGACGCAACACATCGTTCTAAACGTCTTCGATGGAGAATTCACCGTGCCACCCCGATCAAGCGTCGCAGTCTGCGTAGGTAGCGCAAATATCGAAACCGCTGAAATGCATCGTCGAAGGTAATATCCAATTGCTCTTAGAAAGAGGTGTCGGCATCGCAAGGGGCATCGCGAAATTTCGGAGAGGTCAAGCTCAGGTGCTGGTAGAAAACTTCCCCGACGAATACCGGCATCTCCACAAGGGCACGACGATCGCTTTTCTCGATGAATTAGCGGACTTAAAAGATATATTCACCCTCCACGACCAAACGCTGGAAGACGCACCGGATCAGTTCCGTCAGCCCACAATTGACATCAACCCGGCATTGACCCACACCAGGAAAGATCAGGTTCTCAGTCTTCTTCAAAGCTACGGGGAATGCTTCTCGTCATCATCGAAGGTACGACAAACCCCACTGGCCAAGCACCGCATTATAACGGACGAACACGCCCGACCTCTGCGCCAAAGCCCCTATCGTGTATCGCCGCGTGAACGCCAGGCCATACGCAATCAAGTTGAGGAAATGCTGCGTGATGACGTAATCCAGCCATCGAAGAGCCCCTGGGCGGCACCAATCGTTTTGGTCAAGACGAAAGACGGCACACTTCGCTTCTGCGTTGATTACCGCCGCTTGAATAGCACTACTAAGAAGGATGTCTACCCGCTTCCCTGCATTGACGACACTCTCGACCGGCTCTGCAATGCAAGGTACTTCTCATCGATGGAACTGAATAGCGGATATTGGCAAAATGAGGTCGACGAAAGAGATCGCAATAAGACCGCATTCATCACACCGAACGGTCTTTTTGAGTTCAAGGTGATGCCATTTGGCCTCTGCTCCGCACCAGCCACATTTCAACGAGTAATGGACACAGACCTGGCAGGCTTGAAGTGGCAAATTTGTTTGGTATATTTGAACGACGTTGTTGTCTTCTCGTCAAACTTTGAAGATCACCTAAAACGACTGCAGACAGTACTGGAAGCCATCAAGTCATCGGGACTAACGCTAAAAGCAGAGAAATGTCACTTCGTTTACGAAGAACTGCGTTTTCCTAGGTCACATCGTTAGTAAGGTTGGTGTTCGCCCAGATCCGGAGAAAACAGCTGCAATCGCACAATTCCCATCACCTGTCGACAAGAAAGCTGTGCGCCGGTTTCTTGGGTTGTGCGCTTATTATCGACGATTTGTCAGAAACTTTTCGCGCATCGCTGAACCGTTGACGCAGCTTACAAAGGCTGACGTACCTTTTAAATGGGAAGCGCCGCAAGGAAAGGCCTTCGACGAACTTAAGCGCCGCCTGCAATGCCCTCCTGTACTTGGCCACTTTGATGAAAACGCCGAGACCGAAATTCACACCGACGCGAGCAGTGTGGGCCTAGGAGCCGTTCTCGTCCAGAAGAGTGCCGGACAGGAGAAAGTAATCGCCTACGTGAGCAGGTCCCTCACAAAGGATGAAGTCAATTACTCGACGACCGAGAAGGTGTGCCTCGCGATCATCTGGGTCACTTCTAAGTTTCGTTCATAGCTATACGGCCGACCATTCAAGGTGGTAAGCGACCATCACGCCCTCTGCTAGCTGGCTAACTTGAAAGATGCCTCCGGCCGCCTTCCCAGATGGAGCCTATGACTTCAAGAGTTCGACTTGACTGTAGTCTATAAGTCGGGCCGGAAGCATTCCGACGCAGACTGCTTATCACGCGCTCCCGTCGAGGACGATGACGACGATGCCTTTTTGGGACCGGTAAGCGCCAGCAGTTTCGCAGAACAACAGCGATCAGACCCTGAGCTGAAAGCGCTAGCTGATTACTTAGAAGGAAAGACCACTTCCCCTCCTGGTGTGTTCAGGCGACATTTATCTTCGTTCGCGTTAAGCAATGGCTTCCTCGTGAAAAAGAACTTCGCACCCAACAGGACTGCGCTACTTCTTGTAGTGCCTAAAAACCTCCGGCAGGAAATTCTGCAGGTGTTGCACGATGAGCCCTCAGCAGGCCATCTCGGATTTGCACGCACGTTGCGTCGAATCCAGGAGACGTACTACTGGCCGCGACTGCCTGCCGAAGTTGCCCACTACGTGAAGACATGTCGTGAGTGCCAACGACGCAAGACGCCGCCTATCAGATCAGCAGGACTACTAAATTCCGCCCCCAGACAAGCCCTTTCAACAAATTGGGATGGATCTCCTCTGCCCCTTCCCAGCTTCGTCTATGGGTAACAAATGGATCATCGTGGCCACTGACTACCTTACCCGTTACGCCGAAACAAAAGCCCTACCAAATGGTAACGCGGCAGAAGTCGCCAAATTTTTTTGTCGAACCAATTCTCTTGCGACACGGCTCCCCAGAAGTGCCCATCATGGACAGGGGAACGGCGTTTACGGCAGAGTTGACGCAAGCCATCCTGGAATACAGTCATACAAACCATCGACGAACAACTGCGTACCATCCCCAGACCAATGGTCTTACGAAGCGCCCAAAAAAACGATCGCGGACATGATCGCCATGTACGTCGACGCTGAGCACAAGACCTGGGACGCCTTCTTGCCGTACGTGATCTTCGCGTATAACACGGTAGTCCAGGAGACCACCTTAGCGACCCCGTTTGAGCTCGTGTACGGCAGGGAGCCCACGACGACGCTCGACGCAATGCGTCCGCACGTAACCAACGAGGACAACCTAGACGTCGCCGCCTACCTGCAGCGTGCAGAGGAAGCCCGACGACTCGCACGGCTGCGTATTAAAGACCAACAGCGCACCGACAGCCGACGATACAACTTACGACGACGCCACGCAGAGTACAATCCAGGAGACCAAGTGTGGGTTTGGACACCAGTTCGCCGTCACGGGTTAAGTGAAAAGTTGCTGCGTCGATATTTTGGGCCGTACAAAATCATTCGCCGCGTCGGACCACTGGACTATGAAGTCATTCCCGACGGAATGTCAGCATCACAACGGCGACGCGCACGCCCAGAAATTGTACGTGTTGTACAATGAAGCCATATTACGCGCGTTAAAGAATCTGGGGAGTTTAAACTTTGCGGTGTTTATGTTTAAGTTGCTTTGTTTTGGAACATCGAGGCGATGTTTTTTTTTTCTAGGGGGGAGTAATGCCGCGAAACTTTCAAAACTCTATTTGTTGTTTTTTAACAGCCGCCGCCACGGCCTTATCACTCTGATTCTGGATCGCGTAGCAGTTTTGTATTCTTTGTTTGTTAATGCTCGATGTCGCGAGTCACACCTTTATCGGTTTTGTTGCAGCGCAAGATGCACCGAGATCTGTCTCGAAAATTCCGGCCACTCGTGTGTCTTTCTACAATGTTCCAGCTTGTGCTGGTAGCTGTTTACGACGTTATCTAGATTGTTCTGAGCAGACTTCAAATTGAGCGTTGAGGAGTGTGACGGGCATTCTTTGTTCGACGACCGACGAGTACGTTTGTTGCTTAAGCCGCCGCCGGGTTCCTTATTTCTTTTGCGGGCGCAAGTCAACCCCAATAAAGAGTTATTTCAGTAACATCACGCCTGTGTTTTCTTTTGGCGTGTACGGCCTTGTCACCACTACGTGACAATATTCTCGGACCCAGGTGCTTAATTCTTTGAAATAAAATGCAGCGTTGAAGCAGCACACTCTCTCCACTCGAGGGTTAACAACCTCTCCTTATCGGCACTCGTCTTCCTTTCTCTATCCTGCGGTCTATATGGAACAACAGAAATGGTCGTCGCCGTCGCTGCTGCCAGAAACGGGCGAGACGCCGTCTTTCCAACGGCTCCATTAACTGCCGCGCTCTTTCAAAGATGTGCCGCAGGGGGGAAGGGGGTTGAGACGAGGACGCTATTTTGCTAGCCACCGGAGGCCTGAAAGGGATTGTCAAGACGCGCGCGGGGGCGTCCATTGCCCCTACAACATAAGCCGATGCTGGCGAGGGGTAAGCCGACGCCTAGCGTTCAGACAGAGGGGCATTGTTTGGTTAATCTCCCTCGACAAGACGCGCGCGGGGGCGTATATTGACGACAGAAGCCGACATGGTTGAGGAGTAAGCCGGAGCCTAACGTCCAGACAGAGGGACATTATTTGGTAAATCTTCCTCGAAGTCCCTGAATGGGAAATGGGCGCCCTTCGGACTCGCGTTCGAAGAAATCTGTCGCGAAGCGACAGCACCGGCCCTTAATCCCCTACCGTGACGGGAGCTTGAATCGGTCAGCAAAGGAGACAGGCGTCGTCGGTGGCTCGTCCGGCGGGTTAGTAGCGAAGATGCGTGGGAGCGAACATCTTCGCGAGTTCTCATAGGGTCCGTTTCCCCTAAACCAAAAGAAAATATGCCGTTTATCGCGGCCTTACAAGCTCTAAAGTCAACTGTGATGCTGTAGAGGTTTCGTAACCTACTGCCTGTTCGGCTCAAGAAGCAATTCTATTAATGTTATTCATTCTCACATAAATTACCGCCTTTAAGTGCGGGAATGGTAAACAAAAAGTGATATTGAAAAGCTGTGTGTAGTAATTGAAAGGCTGCACGTTTGCTTCAATGTTTCAATCTGCAAAAATACATTTCAGCGCTTCTGATATGACTCAACCTATTATTTTTAAAGTCATATCTTCTGAAATTGACTTTTTATGTACATGAAGAGATGGGGGTAAACATTGCAGAATGTTCCGGTCGATACCTTGACAGCGATACTGGGTATTATATACCCTGTACAGCTTTATTGGCAGGAGTGAAGATCAGGTTCTTCTAGTCTCTTCAAATCTTCCGCACCTTTGCAAAGTGCTCCTCGATTCGGCGGGCGACGTGTAGTTCACACGCAAACACACTGAGACGAAGGCCGACGAACTTGCCGTAACAAAACGAACATTAACTTTATATAACAAGAACACGAAGCACAGGGTACAGAAAACTTAGTTACACGAGACAGAGAGGCGACGCACTTTACAAAAGAGACTGAGCTAAAAACTAACATCAAACTGAGCGCATCGCTCTTTTTACGACTTCTCAGTCGGGGCCTGCCTGCCACGCTGTCTTCTCCGAGCGAGAATCGAATCAGAACCAGAACCATCGGTGACTGCGCGGCGCACTCTTAAATAGCCAGCGCAGAACCTTCTAGACGCGGAGGAGGAACGGAAAACAGCTTAGCGCTGCCAAAGCTATGCCTCCCCCCCTCGGGCTTCTGGAGAGGTCTCGAATTTTCTCGAACATGGTCAGCACGCGTGGCCCACCCGCGCAAAGCGAGGAGGAAGGCCGGGACCGTGCGGGGGAATGCACGCGTGTCTCCGCCCATGACAACGAGGGCAAGGAGGCGCAGCGCGGTGGCCGAGATTACGTAATCGGTCGCGTCGCTTTCTCGTAGCTTGGAGAATATTCCATTGCCGTTTTCTGCGGCGCGCGCGCCGAAACATTAGAGAATGGACCACCGCGGCCTTACAGCAGGAATGTCAAGAACAATTTATGGAAAGCATTTTATCAAACACCAAATCGAGACGCTTTGTACTTTTATCCCGAGATAATCGCACACTGTAAAAAATGTCTTATCAGTATATAATTTCAGGCCAAAAGCAACTGCCTTGTTCTTCCATGAACAGCATTGCTTATATGGTTGTTTGTTTTGTTTTTTTCTTGACCTGTCTTTCTTGTGCTTTGCTACCAGCTGAACTAGGATTTGTTTAATAATCTGTGCATATGAACTGGTCTGTGTACTTTTCTTTGTAAACAAATGCTGACCCTTTTTAGATGCGTGCTTCTACTGCGACTGTTCTTTTATTGCGAAAGCAATACTACTTTCACTTTTCAGCCCTTCGCTTAGCGAGGCGGCAGCTACCATTGACCTTTAGCGTGAGCTTTGGCGCGCCGCCAAGCACAGCTGCGCAAAAACAGGGGCCCCAACTCGCGCCCGAACTCGCGAGGCGGTAGCTACCAACCGCGGCCTAACTTCCGCTCCCTCGGTGAGGGAGCGCTACAGCCGGAGTGACGTCATCCCATTTGCCGGAAAAACTGGGGCCCCAACTCGCGCCGTCAACTCGCGAGGCGGTAGCTGCCAACCGCGGCCTAACTTCCGCTCCCTCGGTGAGGGAGCGCTACAGCCGGAGTGACGTCATCCCATCTGCGGCAAAACAGGGTCCTCAACTCGCGCCGTCGGCTCGCGAGGCGGTAGCTACCAACCGCGGAGCTGCAGTTGTGCCACATGCTCCTAAAGCTAAGAAGAATTATGGGGCTGCAGCCGCAGCTACCGCCGGGGGTGCAACGTTGTATACTATAGGAGGTGGCCTAGCGACAGGTGGAACCAACGCAGTCTCCAGGGATGCTTTCATATCTGCTGGCGTAAAGAATGCCGTTGCAGCCGGTGCCGGAGCGGCAGTTGTACATTCAGCCTTAACCGCTACCACAACCAAGTATATCGTTGCAGCCACGGCACTCCTTGCCTCGCTACTAGTTATACATAGAATAACCAGGCAGCACCCCGCAATAAACAATAGTTGAACCATATGCCGTGGTCAGAGTGAATCACAGCATAACCATAAACACAACCACAAGAACCACAACCAGCTACACCACAAGCTGAACCTAGGCGTAGCCATAGCTATTGCTTTCGCAATTACCAGGCTTAACCAAGCTAAGCCATTCCACTTTTTTGAAAATCATCTCTGGTTTGTGGATTGTAGTGTTTAACGTCCCAACGCGACTAAGACTAAGCGAGTTAGATTATGTTGCTAAAATATAATAAAAATTGAGAATTCTTTCGAGCTTGAACCAAAGAACACAAGTGCATTTTCGAGATTGAATAGAGGCCCACAAGGCAGTTTTCACAGTGCTTTCGCTTAAATTTAGAACTGCTCTACTGCACCCGGGTATAAATGCTATGACAAAAACTTTAGAGTGCTAGGCGAAGTGAATAGTTATCCTGTATTTAGAAACAAGAAACTTTGTAAATATCCGAAAAGGTTCATTCGTGACCAATCAGAGCCAAACAATATCGTCTACATGCATTGAAAGAAAATGGCTTGTGGCTAAACTCTAGTTAACCAAATGGTGTCGCGAAAGCAACTTGCTTGGCTAAGCTTAGGATTCGCTTGTGGATAGGTGTTGGTATTCTGACGTTAACTTGGCTAATATGTATTGTTTATATGTGAAGAAGACACAAAGTTAAGCATTGGTTGCAGCTTTATTTACACCAACGAATACGCTTCGATGGTCAGTGAAGTAATGAGACCACGTCTTCGTTTCGATGCTTCTCGGGTAGTGCAGCGCGCTCTTCTTTCTCTTGAGCGCGTTCTCTCTTCCTTGTTACGTTCTATCATTTTCACCTGTCTTCTCCCCACTTTGTGTTCCCCATAACGGCCAGTAGGGTGCCTCGATGTCAGCGCCATCGCGGTGCTGCATCGAGTCACCCTAGGACAGATTTCACTGAGATGACGCCTATTATTGCTCTACTACGTACATCTGGTGAAGCGAGCGCCAGTGGGCCGGTGGCTGCTGCACATGGCACATCTGGCAAAGCGTGCTGTGGCAGCGGCGCCATCGGCGAAGCGCAGCGGCGGCACCAGCTGCGTTTGCTAGGCGACCGCTGAAGGCCATTTGTGCAGTCGGCGCCGCTGCGCAGGTGCGACCACCTCGAACAGGCGAAGCGGCTGGCATAGTGTTGCTTTCGCAGCATAAACTGAGATAATTTCATGGGTAAAAATGAGAACACAACTGCATTTTCGAGCCTGCAAGCAGACTAAGAAGACAGATGAGAGAATTTTCGCTTAGGAATATGGCTAAAATAATAACTCAGGACTTTTTATCATGGCATCGAAAATACGATCAGGGCTTACTATGCCTCATCACCAATTGCACGTGAAATACCGAACCACACCATGCCTCTAATATACATATAAGTAGTTTTTCCTATATAGTTCGTGTGCATTGCTAAATAGCCTTAAACAAACGTATAATGGCCAGCCTAGCAGGCAGTGTTTTGCCTTAAGACGTGTCTCGCCACAAGAGATGCCAGAGTTACCAGTCAAGATTCCTTAATCAGTGTCTACACCGAACGAATTGGATATGTTGCTGAATTTATATGTTATTATTTCCACCAAAAGAAGGTATAGAAGAAGAAAATTCTGGCACAAATGCAATAAAGAAAAAAATTCCAATTTTTTTCGCAAAGGTCTAGCATGTAATGCATTGTATATACATATCTTAAATATTGAAATCAATCGCAGTGCTGCAAATATTTGTGCAATAGAAATATCAGCATGAATTCTCTGTGGCCACAAGATTTGATGTGACGAACTGTCAAAGGTGTGAATATGACTCATCCTTTCAGTGTCACCTCAAGGGGCCAGGAAACTAATATTTTTTCGATTGAAATATAACGTCTACCTTGCCCATCTGTGCTTTTAACACGGTGGCCATTGACTTGTTTGGTCCTCTTTCTTTGACATTAGACGGCAACCTTTGGATTGCCGCTACCATCGAACATCTGACGCGGTACGAATAAACCACTCCTCTTCGCTCCGGTGCCGTCTTTGAAGTCGCAGAGTTTTAACTGCGTGCGATAGTTTTGTGTCACGGAGCTCCCCGTATTCGATTAGTGGCCGTGGAACATAGTTTTGCGTCATGGAGCTCCCCGTATCTGATTAGCGACCGTGGAAAGGCATTTCTTTCTCAAGTCATTCAGGGAGTACTGTGCGCAGCCAACACCGTCAATAAGACTTCATCTAGCTATCACCCTTAGACCAATGGACTAATCGAGAGGTTTCACCGCACTTTGTCCGACATGATATCCATGTACATCGCTCCTGGTCATCGGAACGAGGACAACGTTCTACCTTTCGTCTCCTACGTCTACAATTCCGCTTGTTCAGCGCACTACTGTTTATAGCCCTTTCTTTTTAGTTTGACCGGCAACCATCGACAGCATTCGACACTAATTTCTGCTCTGCTCCCTCCTCTACGTCTGAATTTCTGAGCGAAGAGTTTGCCACTCGTATAGCTCAGTGTCCCCACATTGCCCGCTTGAACACTGAAGACGCCCAACAAGAACGCGAAGCCCTGTATGATCAATGCCATCGAACTCCCTCCTTTTACCCCCGTGATAAAGTTATCTTATTGACACCAGTACGCATTCCTGGCCTGTTTGAGAAGTTCCTCCATCGTTACATTGGCTCTTGCAAAGTACTCCAACAAACATATCCGGTGAACTACCACGTTATTCCCTCGCACACCATCGCAGATCGACGTCGTCGCTTCGAAGAGATTGTCCACGCCTCGCGCGTGAAGCCTTACGCCCGTCGTCCCTCTGCCCTGCAATCGCGACCAGGGTGGCCGCTCTCTTGCCGGGGGGATTTGTGCGAGCGCAGTGCACGGACTTTCACCTCTTTCATCTGTATATATACATCATTATCATCATCATCATCGCTCACCGCTGCACGGAGCGTCGCGCGCTGTGTGCCAGCTGGTTCTAAAAGGATGCAGACGTTCGTTCAAGTACTTCCTTACAATAATAAAACAGAAAATGCACATAGAACATCTTTGTTTCCTGCACGTAGTTCTTGCTGGTTTCTGTAGCTTGAGAAAATTGAGTCAGTCAAGCAGTCCGGCAGCGATTATGTATTTGATAGTCCTAATGCGCTGTAATACTACTGAGTTTCGCAAGTTAATATCTGTAATGTGGCCCGCAAGCAAACCTGTCCGATAATGCACTGCTCAGCTATGCAAGTCTGCTAATGAGTGCTTTATTGTTGACAGGTGTGACTACCTGGCACGCCGACTGAGTGTTTGACGAGATTCTAGACCACTCTGTCCAAGAGACGTGCAAAGGCTACGCTTAAGCTGGCCGAAGCAACAAGTTTTGCTTGGCTGCAGAAGCATTCGGAGCAATGACAGCCATAGCGTCGCCTGAAAAAGAGACAGGGGGTGAAATCTCGAAGGCTAGTTGCGTAGGTATGTGAAACATGTCACCGCTACGACTCAAAGGAAACTTCAGTGGGAACACTGCAAAGATAGCAGAATGAACCAGAGGAGTGTTCTAGAGGGAGAAATGTTTTCAGTGAGACAACTTTATATTTTGCAGTAAAGTGCTGTTCACAATCACGCTTTCTACATGCTAGCAGGATGCATGATAGTGACAGCTACAAAGGCGAAATAGAAAGCACGCTGATAAGCAAACCGGCGGCAAGTGGAACTTCTGCACGCAACAGGAAAAGCCAAGTCGCTCCCGATCAGACAGGAAAGAGATTCGTTGGTGTGGTGGCTTTTTAATATGATCCTTGATAAATAATCACTGCTTTGTAGCCTATCGCGCAAAGTATAATTTAGGCAGTGCCTCAGGTGACCAGATCTGATAGAGTGCAAAACTAGAGGCTTGAAAGCAGCCTTACAATATTGTCAAATAAAGAAGAAACAGATATTAAATAAAACATTACTGCTACAAATCTGTCGATGAATTAATGGATTATAAGAACGTTCCGTTTTGAAACGGGGTTGTGACATTCCATCATGCTGGGGCATGTTTTTTTTTTTTCACGAAAGCTTGGTTGTTGTTATATCTCGAAAGTAAATTTTCAATAGAGATATTAAGTTATTATTTGTACACTTATGTCGCCTTTGTGCTTTTCAATAACACAGACAGTCTCCATGCCCCTTGTCGAGCTATCGGAGGAACCAATGAAGTCTTTCTGTCGCCTTTTTTCAAATTACATATCCAAGAGTACAACATTAGTTAAATGTAAAAGAATTACAAATTTTTCTATTATCCTCAGGTGAAAAATAGTTTATCACGCACGGTGTCTCGCAGCAGATTGTGGCAAGCTCTCCAAGAAATGGAAGTTCCAATTCACCTCATCTGCCTCCTCAGGAACCTGTATGAAGGGCAAGAGGCCGCAGTAAGAACTGGGCATGGTCTTACTCATATCTTACTCATTGGTTTCCGATTGAGAAAGGAGTGAGACACGGCTGCATACTCTCGCCCTGCCTGTTTAACCTATATGCTCAGTGCATTATGAGAAAGGCCGGTCTGGACGAGTCCAGCTGGAGTAAAGATTGCTGGAAAACGTATCAACTACCTTAGATATGCGGATGATACCACTTGAACGGCAGAAAGTGAAGTGGAACTCAAGAGACCTCTGATGCGCGTACAAGAAGAAAGTGAGAAGTTTGGGTGCAAACTGAACATTAAAAAGACAAAGATCATGGCGTCTTGCCCTATCACGTCCTGGAGCATCAAGGGACAAAAGGTGGAAGCTGTGACAGATTTTCTCTTCTTGGGCCCCCTTATTACCCCGCAAGGAGACTGCAGCCACGAAATAGGAGACGCCGGCTTCTGAGAAAGAGCCATGGCTAGCCTTGACCGCCTAGTAAAGAGCAGAGACATTAAACCAAGATCCGTATAACTCATGCTATGGTCTTTCCAGTTGTGATGTATGGATGCCAGAGTTGGACTGTGAAGAAGGCTGACCGCCGAAGAATTGACGCGTTTGAATTATGGTGCTGGCGGAGACTCTTGAGAATTCCTTGGACTGCCAAAAGATCAAATTCGTCGATATTGTCGACCATAAACCTTGACTGCTCATTGGAGGGTCACATTCTAAAGTTAAAGCTCAGCTACTTTGGTCATCTGATGACAAGAGAGGAGTTGCTGGAGAAAGATTTGATGTTGGGAAAGGTTGAGGGTCGCCGGAGAAGGGGTAGGCAGCGAACGCGGTGGTTAGATGGCATCCGCGATGCGCTGCAGATGAAGTTATGTGATGTTAGAAAGATAGTGAGAGACTGGAAAGCGTGACGTGAAGAGTCGGGCACGACTGAACGACTGAGCTGATCTGATGTGTCGAAAAGAAATTATTGTGAAGTTTATTAACAGCGATGATTCAACTTAAGCTGGTTTCTTCACTGAACGTTGCCGAGCTTCCTCTTCCTCGTCCTTTCATCTGCGAGCCTCTTTTTCGCACTTCCTTGTTCTCGCGTATGCGCCACCTGACATTTACTCCTTCGCAGACGAAGACACTTGGGCTGTCAGAGTCCCGAGGGTGGCAGCGCTTTAGTCTTGCGACATGCACAAGTTGTGCGTTCTGAGAGTAGCGGCCTTGGGAACATTGGTGAGGCACCACGTATTTTAAGTCATTGATGCGTGTGAGCACAATAAATGGCACTATATAGTGCGACAACAGCTTCTGGGACAAACTGCGCTTGCGGAGAGGTGTCCAGAGCCATACTAAATAGGCGGGAACGTAGCAGACATTCTGATGCCAGAGGAGCCTCTTCAGCGCGACAGAGGGTTCTCGAAACAGAAAACTCGTTGTCGAGAGAGAGCGTCGAAGCGGAGGGGCATAGAGAAGGAAAAATGGACTATGAGCAGTTGTTTCATGCTTCTGGGTGTTATAGGCATATTCAATGAAGGGAAGCACGTCATTCCAGTTCTTGTGCTCAGAGTCAACATGCATCGCAAGCATGTTCGTCAGTGTCCGTTCAACGAGACCATTTGATAGGGGATAGTACGGTGTAGAGTGACGCAATTGGCAATTACACAAGCTGCGGATGTGCCACACCCGCCCTTAGGGGCAAGGCTTTCGGTTAGTCAACATAAATACGCTCACAGGTTTCGGTTAGTCAACATAAATACCCAAGCGAGCGGAAGGTTGGACAGCCGTTGACGTAGCTCAGTTAGAAGAGCACTGGACGCGATATTCGGAGGTCGTGGTTTCGACTCCCACCATTAGCGCGTGTTCTTTCTTTCCGCGTTTCACTTAATATTCTTTATCCCGATAATCACCATAAGACTAATTATTGTCAAACACCAACAACCACACATAAAAAAGATTCCTAACGTCTGTGTGACTCGTAGACTGCCAGACAATCTAATAACGAACCCCTCATTTCCCTTCCAATTACCTCTCTCTCTTTATATATATATATATATATATATATATATATATATATAAAGA
>JAJIZL010028055.1:23301-33658 GCA_023969395.1 Amblyomma maculatum | reverse complement strand
GTGCTTTCAGAGAGTGCATTTCTGATTGTGAAGATGTATCGCACAATATCTTAAACAATGCCGCTGTGACGGTGTTCAGTGTACGGGGGCCTGTGGCACGTCAAGCTGTCTTTTATGAGAGATTTTTCTGCAGGCCTCCAGTGTGTTGCATTCTTTATGGGACAAAAAGAGTCATTTTTATTATTACTGCTCATATTATTATAATTATTATTGAAAGTTTAGCGCGTACAATATGTAATTCGACGGATGTGATATTTGTGTTAAATTTTAGACATTTATAATAAAACCTTATAATTCCGGGAACTGGCAAAGGCTCCTAAATGTTTTTCTCCCTATAGTTTGTCCCGTTTTTTTTATTTTTCCTCGACTATAGATGAAATTCTGGCGAGATGGCGCAATCTGAAAACTTTCTACCGAAAAAAGCTGAATGAATTAAAGGACGCCACAGGGAGTGGTTCATGCGGTGGAGCAAAATCAAGGTAGCCATACATGGAGTGGTTGAACTTCATGAGAGATGTCCTGGAACCGCGTCACGAAGCTTTCATAAGCATAGTGGAACGATATAGTTGACCCTAATTGATTAAGAAATCAGAGGTAGAAAAATACCAGGAAGAGTTTAAATACAGGCCGTAGTTAAATGGGTCCTCCGACACCTCCCGAGCATTGCTCACAAACTATCTCAGTCGCTAGAATATGCTGCGATACATATTTAAATTCAATAACGCACGTCTACGCGCATTACAGGCCCTACAATCCTATTCGATAGTTGGCGCTCTCTTTCCTTTGACTTTTGTCATCATCCTCCTTTTCTGGGCAATGATAATACGTATTAGCGTTTTCGAATGACTACTGGTCTGCTTCTTTGCGACGTCACGTATCCATTGAACTACCGCTTATGCCAAAACAAATGAAATACACTTAACTTTTTGTTATCAGGAAAGAAAATTAGTATGCTTGCCGACACAAACATATTTTGAAAGCTTTCCTCCTACAGTTCCGGTCTCGCGCGCGCACCTTTGCCCTTCGCGCGGGCACCATGGAATCTACGGCGTGGTCACTCGCGGGGCACATTTCCCTGTGCGGGCACTCTTCGCCTGCGCATGTTCTCTTTTCTTGTGTCTCCGATGCGAACGGGGCTTCGGAGTTGGGTTACCAGCCTCCAGTTTTAGGTCGGTGCCTTAAATGCCGTGCCCCAGTGGACCGGGCCGTACGTAGTGCAGCAAAATTTCGTATGTAACCACTCCGTTCCCGTGTCCACCAATCCAAAATACACACCTCGGATCGAGTCAAGGCGACAACATACGCTGATAAGTAACGTGTTTGCTAGCCTGAGCATAGCGCTTAGATAAACGACGGTTTCACAGGGGCCATGAGTCTGTCAATGATGAAATGCATCAATACTGTCGCGGCTTTTAAAATTCTATCGTCTAAACTGTTGACTTGATTGCGTCAAAATACCCAAGGGGGTTACATTTTGTATCGTAGTAAGTTTGTAGCGTATAACATTTTGTCTTATAGTAAATTAGCTAAGACAACTGTACATACGGTCCTCGGCCGTGTGCGATGCGCGAACCTGCGGTATCATGTGCCGGCGTTGGCGGCTATCGGCCCCCGATACCGGCGCAGACAGCAGGTTCGCATTGTACGCAGCAGAAACGAATTAAGCACCCTTACCTAACTTACTACGAGCAAATAAAAGTTACCGTAATATCAAAGCTCCATGCACAGTTTCATCGCAAACGACTGAGCGTTTCAGCCGGAGAGATACAAGCCGCCGCGGTAAACATGTATTAGGATACGCATGCTGTATCTGCCCATTGCAAGGTTTCACATGACGTGCAATCATAAGGAATCATCAAAGAAACAAAGAAACAAAGAAAGCAACTTTAATTCGATATAAGTCCTAGAGCACTTCTCTAGATAAGTCCTAAAACATAATTTAGTATTCCCGTAGGTAATAAACAACGTTATTAAAAAAATTTCTCGGCGAAGCGCTGTGCTTTCTAAGTCGCTAAGCTCTATACATTACCGATAAAGTATTATTTCGCGCACATAATATAGTCAGCACAATCACACTGTTGTCTTACAAACTGTGTAGAGCAATGAATTAAGAACAGCAAGCCCGTGAAAAGAGAGATGTGACATGGTCTCTTGTGAAGTCGGCTCACTTTATTTACTTCCATTTACTTCCAGCTTGGCCTCAAGAAACTGAATAACTCTGACGGGCATATTTGTTCGCAATCTAGCCTTACGCACACCGTGGACCCACAGTTGATCTGCCTTTCCTACTTTTTGTTTCAAGCGGTAGCTTTGATGCAATACTTGAAGGGCCTGCGGGCGGTCGCACACCACGTGAAGTTGCCGCGATAAGCAAACAGCAACATGTTTTGTGTGCACTTTTCCTTGGCCGCAGCCACAAGCGAAACATAGAAACATGGGTACAACAAGACTGCACTCACTCCGACAGGAAACGTCACATGAAACTGCGCTCCAACTATTGTCACTCGCAGCAAACATATTAAAAGAATTGTTTGGGCTCCAGCGGCCAATGCTTTGCGGCGCTGATGCAAGTTTGTTGAGCATTTCGGTTAGGTATACTGACAGTTGTACTCTGCAATTATCTACTCATGATGAAGCGCAAATCTGTGGCTATGTGCAGCACTTAGTTCTTCTTTTGACGGTCTTTCATAGGCATCAGTCATAAAGTGGCGCTGTTGGTTGGTTGGTTGGTTTGTGGGGTTTAACGTCCCAAAGCGACTCAGGCTATGAGAGACGCCGTAGTGGAGGGCTCCGGAAATTTCGACCACCTGGGGTTCTTCAACGTGCACTGACATTGCACAGCACACGGGCGCCTTGCTTTTCGCCTACATCGAAAAGCGGCCGCCGAGGCCGGGATCGGATCCCGCATCCTTGGTAACAGTAGTCGAGCGCCGTAAACACTGCGCCACCTCGGCGGGGCAAAGTGGCGCTGTGAAGCTCTGTATATAGCGGTCTATCTCTATGAAGAACCCCGAGACCGTTTCTCTACACCCTGGAGGAGAATTTCGACGTACGCTGCGTGAAAGAGTCATCGAGATTACAACAGTTCACATTGTTTTTCGTGTAATATTATAAGTAGGACAAAGTTTGAACTACAAAAAATAAGCTTCGTGTTCAATGCAGCGACACTGAAATGCCCAATTCTCGATTTCTCCATTTTTACTTTCCAGTGATCCGGTCCTTTTTTGCCTGTGCCTGGAGCCTTTAGGAATTTTCATTGAAGTGAATAACATCCAGATGTGACCTAAAAAGAATGAAATATGAATTATTTCTCATTCTTTAGAAAAAAATGTTTCTTGTTCCCTACTAGCAAACTTATGCCGAGTAGAGGCTACTATGGAGGGACCGTTATGGGCCATACTAAGATCACTGCAGTAGGGATTGCTTCTGCTTTAGCTTTTATATCAAGCGCCTTTACATCAAATTTAGAATATGATACTATTTTAATGCATAAAAATTAACGTGCGACATGGGCTATAAAACAACGTATCATGAACCACCCGTGTTCTCCCTGCTTCTTCATAACAGCGATCATCAACAATCCAAAGTATATCAGTTGGTGAGAATTTTTGCAGATTTCAATACAGTAGCTCGGGGATATTCGAGACGGTTCTAGAGGGGTGGGAAACTTGCGCCATGATCAACTGCAGTTCTCAAAAACTACCTTTTTTGGGGGACTGCACTAAGATGAGGAGCACAAAAAAGACACGAGTTGTTTTTCCAGCCAGCCCTACATGCTTGCCCTCAACTTTGTATCATTGCAGTATCTCAGCTCTTGCACTTTCTGTCTGTATGTATTCCTGGCGCGCTCTTCTTTATCTCATCCCACCTGCCTATTCTAACATAACAGCAATGCCTTACAATGAGGACCCTTGGGTGGCCTTTGAAGTCTATAGCCTCCTATCTCACTTTTTACATGAAAGGAGATTAGAGAATGGCTAGTGCTACCATCCTAGCAAATGTTTTTACCAGAATATATGAAGCATACTTAGAATGTCAGAAGTGTGCACCGCAGTCTCTTCCAAATGTATGAAAACTATCTTTGACATCGCTATGTTCCGAGTTTCGAAAAGGCACAAGATAAGTTCAGATAATTTTACAGAAGTGTATTTGCTATCAGATAAAAGGATTGGGGCAACAGTCTCATCAGGTACATTGAGTGCCTACTTTAGGCAGAAGTTGGGATTTAGTTACGTGGTGGGCACTTATTTTTGGCAGATATCAGTGTCCACTCCTGTGAAGCGCAATTGTAGGGTCTCATATTACCTGACCTTATAACATGAGAGTTCCAGATCAAGCACTGCACTATGGCGACAGAAGTCAAGCCCAACTTTCATAAACAAGAAGGCTCCCAATGCATGCAGTAACACAGCAGCTGCTCCTTCCTCATACTAAAAAAAAAACTTTTGAATTCTTTCTTTTTCTCCAGACCTCAGTGCGACACCATTAGAAAGACTGTTTTGAGGGGCTTGAAACTGGTCACAGTGCAGTTTTCCAGCCCCTCAGGGCTATTTCATAGCATTAACTAAAAGCGATCAGCTTAGTTGCAAGTTCCAATGGGCTGCTTAGAAAGTTGAAGAATCAAAAAGAGCAAAAGAAATTGGAGCAAATGAAGCACAAGGTTTCATAGATGAACTTCCGCTTTTTTATTTTTGCGCTGTGTTCTATTTCCTCCGGCTGACAATATTGTGCTTAGACTAAACGCTTCATGCGAGGATTTATTGTTTGCACATGCCATGGTGAAAAATTGGACTACATAGTCACACTGGAGTGAAAAATAATCTCTTAGTCTTCTCTTTCATTCAACGTACCTTAATTTGCATCCCAATATCCGAGTTTGCAATTGATTTGGGAGCAAACCTGGTGATCAAGTTGCACAAAGGTTCAAGGGAAGAAGTTTGGGCTTTGGGAGAAAGTTGTCAAGTGTCCTTCAAAAACTGTGAGTTCTTCAAAATGGATTCCAGCTTCTTGAAAGCACATGAAGTTGTAAACATATATACATACAAATATATATACATATATTTGGGCGATTACTTCAAGTGTTGGTGTGTATCCTTATCAATCATAGATACTGAACCTGCTTTCGGCTGCTGCATTGCAGCTGAAAACAGTTTAACATCATATTCGTAAAAAGATCCCAGATCTTGTACTACTATTTTACTGTGAAAAAATATAAGAGATGTTGTCAAGCAAATTTGCTGCACTTTGTCTTCTTTAAACTTGTCAGTATAGAACAGTATAGAAAATCCCATTGTATTTGTGTTACTTACTGGCATGTAAAACCAAGCTGCCCAAGTATATTGAAATATCTTGCGATCTCAGCACTCACATTTACATTAGCTTGTTTCTTCACTTCATTACGGGTTTCTTTCTCGGCTATGTGATATGTGGACTTGCTGTTATGTGCGGACGTGTAGAAAGTTTTTTCCATGTAGTTCTATTTGCATTACATATCCCTTAAATTTACCATTGGTTGACAAGTGCCACAGATGTGAGCTGTGCACCTGTCAAACATCAGTGAAAACGTTACAAGGAAACCTAGACAAAAGCAATTACCTCTGCTCCTCCAATGGCAGTTTGTAAAGGACTCATGCATTAATTTGCTGTGTGGTCCATCATGGCTATCATGCTTATCGCATATGTAGTTCAACAGACTGCACCTCATGCTGATGATAAGGTCGCCATCACCCTGTCCCAGGGCAGCAAAATTGCAAACATGACTTGTGATTGTCTGTACCCATGGTTCTATTGCTTCGAAGCCCTTCGACCAGCTCGTAACTTTCAGCTTCTTCTTAAGTCCAGTGCACACTAGTGTTATGACCATGTGTTTGCACTAATTAATAAAGCAAGCAACTGCACGCATCTTTAGCAATGTTCCAGGCATCAAAGTAGTGCTCTTTGTGCGGCTTGCTGTTGTTGCAATATGTCCGGATAGCTGGGTTCCGTAAATTAAAACATCATTACATAATAATATATGTCAGCAAATCTACCTCTTCCCCAATGATTTGCAACGCTAAAACATTTTATAATTTATTGTTTTTGTTGTATAATGACGAATTTTTTCTTTTTGTGTATACAGATGCAAGCACCACTTGCCAAGGGCTCTCTAAGGAGGTCGAAAATGATTTCTCTTAATATGCAGAAATTGTCACCCGTTGTTAAAGACTGCAATGAAACGCATTACGATGAGGTCAGGCTTTCCTACTAATGCTTGCGTTATTGGGCGCTGCAGCTGACTACACATAGTTAATATTAATTGCAGCTTGTCAATTTTCGCATCGCAGCATTTCCTTAACTCTCCCATTCTTACTTGATCGCACTGTAGGATCAGTTCAGTTCAGGCGTTCAGTCGTGTCCGACTCTTCGTGACCCTATGGACCATGTCACGCCACGCTTTCCGGTCTCTCACTATCTTCTTAACATCACATACCTTCATCTGCAATTCCTCGAGAATGCCATCTAACCATCGCGTTCGCTGCCTACCCATTCTCCGGCGACCCTCAACCTTTCCCAACATCAAATCTTTCTCCAGCGACTCCTCTCTTCTCATCCGATGACCAAAGTAGCTGAGCTTTAACTTTAGAATTTGACCCTCCAATGAGCAGTCAGGGTTTATGGTCGACAATATCGACTGATTTGATCTTCTGGCAGTCCAAGGAACTCTTGAGAGTCTTCGCCAGCACCACAATTCAAACGCGTCAATTCTTCGGCGGTCAGCCTTTTTCACAGTCCAACTCTCGCATCCATACATCACAACTGGAAAGACCATAGCACGGGTTATACGGATCTTGGTTGGTAGACTAATGTCTCTGCTCTTTACTAGGCGGTCAAGGCTAACCATTGCTCTCTTTCCCAGAAGCAGGCGTCTCCTAGTTTCATGGCTGCAGTCTCCTTTCGATGTAATATGATCAGTCTGAATGACAACGCTGTACGAGCAGTACTTGGCGCTGTAGCCAGGGGAGTCACAATGACCACTCCCGTTCCATCCAGCTGGCTGATGATCTGGCCTTACTGTTCCTGGAAAAGCTGGGACAAAAATAAATGTGCTTTTGTGAGCCACTTGTAACATTGCGCCAAACTGTGTCACTCGTAGTACTGTTGCATTCGCGCGCGCTCCCTCCCCCCCCCCCCCTTTCCACAGAAAACATCTAGATATGTATAACTCCTGTCAACCATCACTACACTTCCGATCGGCAGCCTATCCCTTAGGAATTAAAAGGCGCAACTTTGAGCGACTAAGCGAGTGATAACAATTCATTCGCGACTCCCCCCCCCCCCCCCTTCCTGGTGAAGGGTAAAGCCCCTCGGCGCTTCTTTTTTTTTTCTCTTCATTCCTGACAGTGTGTCTCCTTTCTTCTTCTTCTTCGTTCTTTTACCAACCGCCCATCTCTGTTTTCACGTCTTTCTTTCCTGGCCGCCTCGGTTGGTGAACTTGGACGCGGCTCCATCCGCGTGACATTTCAGGGTGCGCGCTGTGTACAAACACCGCACGGCGAGAAAAAAGACCTACAGGGCGGTCGCCATGCTGTGATAATAATCGGGCACCGAACAAAGTTTGTTTGCTTCTTGTCGGCGCGCGCGTTCTCCGTTTTCCAGCTGTCAGATGACGCCGAACCGCGCCTGACAAACTACACCACTGCGTATAACTATGCAGGCCCCTTCTCCTCATCCCTTCTCTTTCTTTCTTTCTTCTCTTTCTTTCACACCCGGGTAAAAATTATACGCTGGACGGCATTACTCTCCCGATGCGTATAATTTTTACCCGGGTGTGGTTCGCGATTTGGGGATCCCAACTGCGTCTGCGTGAAGGAGCGATACCAACACTGTTTCTTCCAACACTGCCGGTAAGTATAAATTAAAATATCGTGATAATATTAGCTTTAGATGCGTTCTCACAGTACAGTCTGTAACTTCTTTTTAACTCAGGCGATCTTTTTCGGCGTTGTGGCGTTTATCAGCGGGATTTGTAATGATCACTGTAGATTACACTGCTCAAAATGAACCAGTGGTGAGCTTACGATGGGATTTTGATATTTGTTTACTGTTACGCTAGTCGGGGACCCCACGCACCAATGCACCAATATGAGCCGTATACTATCGTCGTCGGGGTTCAGCACCGGATACTCGAACGGCGTGTACTTATGGGGGTCGAGGCCCATCGACATCGGGAGAGTAATGCCGTCCATCAAGGGGGGTCTTGGCTTGGAGCTTGACACGGACGCTTGGTGTTCGCATCAGCTCCTCCAATTTTCGACCGTGAGTGCGGAATTCTTGACTGTTCATGTTTCGAATAGCCGCAATCGACGCATGAAGGTGTTAAGCACCTGTCCACCCTCTCTTTGGGTCCGTCTTCCCGAATTTGCGGATAAACTTTGAGATTGCTCTGGGAGCCGGCCACCGCCACATTAGGCCTAGGCCTAACCCTTCACTCCCCCGACTTCACGGCCCACCAACAGCGGCATGGTGCGCACTGAAGATTAGACTACTGATACTGCATCAAGATGGGACCGGGCCATGGAGGCTCGACGTATGGCTCACCCCGATGTCCTCTCTGCCCAGCAAGCCCCCACGAGCTCGACTCATCAGCCCCCGGCCGGCACAGCCACACCAACGCAGCCTACGCAAGGCAAGTCTTCCACCGTTCTAAAGCGTCCGCCACCGTTGCCCAAGCTCCCGACACGAGACGTTAAAATCGTGTTCCGCCCCGGTGGAGGCCTCGACCTAAGTAAACACAACGGGGGCTATACACTGTCTCTAGTCACCAGCGCTCTGCAGCTACCGATAGACGCAGTGCGAACACAAGACGCTAATCAGAATCAACCCCAGGCACAATTCATTCACTATCAGCACGCCAGCCGAAGACCGTGCCCGCAGATATGTACAACTAGAATCTATAAAATAATCGACCAAGTCTACCCAATGAAAACGTATATCGCTCCTCCGGACAACGCCATTCGAGGCATCATTTATAATGCTATCTACGACCAGACATCTGAAGAAATTTTTACAGAGCTAAAAACGTTCAACCAAAGCCCCTCCTATCTCATCACCGATGCACGCCGACTCGGCCACACCAAATCAATTCTGGTTACCTTCATAAATACCAAATCAGTACCTAAACAGCTGCGCTTCTATGGAGCGGTCTACCACTGCCATCCATGCATCGCCAAAGCAGAAGCCTGCTTCAACTGCCGTCGTCCGGGACATCGCAGCGACGTGTGCACGGCATCCAAAAAGGACTTATGCCAACGATGTGGGGAGACCCATGTACCGACCGACCCTCCAACGTGTCCACCCCAGTGCATTCTATGCGGCAGCCCCCATTTTACGGGTTCCCGCGATTGCTCGGAGCGATTCAACAGACCGGGCAACAAGAGACTGACACGCTCGACAGCTGGTGCAGACGCCGAGCAAACAACCCGGCAATCCCGAAGCAAGCACCGGACGAGTTCCACTAACCGCGTCCGCTCCAGGTCCGCCGCGTCCGCCGCTTCGACCAAGGCCAGCAACCACTCGCCATCTTTCCCGCCCCTGACCGACCAGCCTCCGCCGGAAAATAAGGTGAGCTGGGGCCCACGATCTTCCTCCCTTGTCCGAGAAAATAAGCAACTTAAAGAAAAGCTAGAAACTCAGGGAAGCAAATTCAGCAACAGAATGATCAAATAAAAAAACTCAATGATCATATTGCAAAGCTCACTCAGCAAATGCAAACGCTAATTCACAGGCTCTCCCCGCAGAGGGAATGGAAAGTTCTTCCACTCCCCTCCCAGGTCGTTCCACTCCACTTCCGCCTCCTCCTCCCACATGCAACAACACAGCATCTACTACTAAAACTCATACACCCGCCAAACGGAAGGCACCTCACCAAGACATTCCCACAGTGGTCGACTCCCAAAAGCCTGACCTGGTCGCCTCCAATAGCTTTAGTCGAAGAGAAGCTTGCGGAAAAATTTGAATCTAGGACAACCAGCACGAACGCATGGGCAGCTGGAGTAGACGCGCGGATAGCGATGCTCGAGCAGCAGATGCAGCAGCAACAGATCCAGATTCAAACTGCTCTAGAAAAGCTACTCTCTACCACAGTACCTCAAATGATCCCACCCGAATCTCAGCCCCAAGATGGCAGGACGTCGACAGGACATTAAGGTGTGGCAGTGGAACTGCAGAGGCTTTCGTTCCAAGTGTAGTAATCTGCAGCTATACATTCAATCCCTTCCGGCCGATGAAACACCAACGGTATTGCACTGCAGGTAATTGCACTGCATTCTCTATATGCAGATGATATCACCCTGTGGACCACCACTGGGAATGTAGGTAG
>JAJIZL010028055.1:0-13301 GCA_023969395.1 Amblyomma maculatum | reverse complement strand
ATAGCCATGCTACAGCCGGAGCTCCGACCTGCTGTGAACTGCGGAGATTTAGTTTCTTTTTTTATTTGTGGACTCATGTCTTTCTCGGCAAACTGCCGAGTTTTTTTTTTCTGCTTTTTTCGGTCAGCCCGGCCTTTCCAGACCATTAGTTCAAAACTTTAAGCCCTCGAAGGAGCACAGCAGGGTTAGCAGAGCCTCTTCTAAACGCACACCCCAGAAAGAGCCGGGCACAGGGCCGGGGGACGCTTGTACCCAATTATTACCGGTGGGTGTCCGGCGGCGGGTTTCGTACTGACCACCTCCGAGCGCCTAACCCACTCGACCACGACTGCGGTACCTTGTAGTTGTATTGTAGTAAAGGCTGCCTGAGTGTGGCGGTGCCGGAATATGTATATGTCTGCCATTGACTGCACCAATGTTTGGGAAGTTGCATTTTTGCCTGAAGCCTTTGGCAACCTATTCCCTCGTTTGAGGTGTTGCAACCTTGAATAGAACGTTTGAATTTTACTGTTCATTTGTTTAGCAATCAAGATGTACCTCCTCAAATTTTACCAAACGTGTCATGCAATATTAAAGCATATTCACTTGTAGAACCTGTCAGTTTTGCTGTAGTCATATAATTCAGGACCCAACTCGCCCAACGAATTGTCTTGCTGATGTGTCTCCCTGTCCTTGAGGCAGGCTGGCTTTAGCACTGTAGAGAATTCAGAAAACAGAATTAACGATTATATCGCTTGTTTTCTATCCCTCACGTGACCTACGCATGAGTGTGAAGTCACAGCCCTCTCGCGGCTACTGAAACCGAAACAGGTACAAAAAGAAATTCGATTACAAATAATTCAGCGGTCGTATACAGCTGTGGCCAACGTTACTAGATACTTTTCCAGTTCTCAAACTCCGGCGCGCCGCCTGACGCTTCTTCGTTGCGCTCCGCGCGGGGGCGCGCGCGACCCAGTTTGCCCGGACACGGCCGGACTGAACGCAGCGGCGCGCGCTCTTTTCAAAGCGCGCGTGCGTACCTCCAGACGGGCCGTGGCCCGGTGAATAGCAGCATAACGTTGTTTTTGACACCAACGTGCTACTAGGCGCAGCGAACGTAGCGAACAGCACGTTGTGTTGGGTGCCGGGCTTGTCTTGTGGCAGCGTGCACGTCTGGGAACATTTGCTTTTGTATGCGCGGTTGTCGCGCAGTGTGTGACAGTGAATCATGCCGTGCTGTTTCGTGCCGGATTGTAAAAACAGCTACGGTTCTGTGCAATCTGTTGGAGAGAAGAGATTTTTTTTTTTCAGGTCACCCCGCAACTCTGGATGCCTGCAGCTATGGGAGCGTGCCGTACCAAGGTAGGAAGCTTTCGAGCTCGTTCCCTTTCCACGATGAGGCTATTTCGAAAGTGTTAAAGCATAACATTTGTGGGAATTTGGTGACAATACCACGTGAAAAATGGGCAATGAAAGACGATGCCATACCTAGCCTGTTCCCAAATTGTCCGAAATACCTTTCGAAACCTTTCGAACACGACTGAGAAAAACGCAGTCGAAAAGGGCACGAAGCTGTTTGCCTCGCAAATGACAACGGAGTCCATACGTGTCACATTGTCACCGACGCTAGACATTATCAGTTACCTATTCGACAAGGGCGCAATTTACATATCGACTGTCAAGCTTAACCACGACCCGTTGGGGTAACAGAATGGCTTCGTTTCAGTTTGCCTTTAAAGTTAAAGATGCGCACGTTTACTACAAAATGCTTGTTTTCGTTTTCAGCAGCATTTTGGCCTGGCACGTTCACTTGAGGTGATGAATCCCATCCTACTGTCGTGAATTTATTGCAGCTATTTCGCCTGCTGAGCTTGTACACACCTATCAAAACAGCACTGCGTGAAAGTGTTCAAGGGAAACAAGTGCTGTACTTGTAGGTGTGGAAGAAATATTGAAGACCGCTGAAAAGGCATATCGCTCGAACAGGCATTGCAATTGCAAAATGAAACTGCGGCTAGGTTGTTAGAGATTACTTCGTTTCCATTGTTCCTTCCTGAACAAACGAGTGATGAACAAAGCTACTACAGAGGTTCTGTAGAGGACAGTGTTGTATGCTGCTTAGCTCGATATGTAGTATATAAAGTCGGCAAGCGCTGCTGATGCCAGTTTTGGCAGCAGGACAAGTTCAGAAGCTCCACTAGTAGGTACTGATGCATATTTCACCATATATCGGCGCTTCAAAGAAGAAAGCCTGAGGCAACCCAGCAGGAAGATGCTGCACTTTATAAGAGTTGCAAATGAGTCAATTTTGCTTTCACGTGATGAGGAATGTCTCTGTGGCGACCTATTTTGGAAGGCCCTGGATGACTGTAGTCTAACGTGGCTGGGTTGCGATCAGCACAAGTACACGTTCCAACTCTTGTATTTTTTTTTATCGTAACGTGCATTCACTTTTATGCAAGGGATCTGAACCGTCGCCTAGAAACCGTGCATGTGTGAAAGTCGTCATCACGAGTAAGAAAGCTCGTCTGTTTTAAAGGAGTGTTGACCAAGTGAAATATGCTTGTGCGTTCTTTGTGCCTCACAATAAATGCGCTTACACCACTCAGAGAAGCCGTTTCCTTTGCTTATTTCTTGTTTTCAGCAATTACTGCACGCAAAGAGCGGCAGTGAAAGTTTGTTCCAGCTAGGCAGCTTCGCCGCTCGTGCTTTCTCGAGTTCATTCCGCTCAATTATAGCCTCTCCCCAATGTCTGACTAGAGCCCTAATGAGTAGCAAAAATGTGCGCAACGCAATGCATGTCACAATGTTAAGGCAAACTACGCGATTTGCCAGGCAAGCCGTAAGCGCTTCGCGTTGCGCTGCTCGGGGCGTCGGGCTAACCGTGACCGCCGCGCCATCTGGTGAGAGGAGACGCAAAGGGGCCCCCGCATCGACGGCCGCCGCGGAGGGAGTTTGAGAACTGGAAAGGATCTAGTAACGTTGGCTGTGGCGTAGCGGTAGAACATCCGCCTCGCATGCAAGAGGACTGGGGTTCAAACCCCGGTGCCGCGCAAATCTCCTCCGGATGAAAAAAAAAATCCGCGAGTCGATGGAATTGCATAAACAGGTTTGGGGTGCGACCTGATACCGGTGAACACCTCCGGCAACGCACTCCCTCACAAGAACAGGAGTGTGCCACCCTGGTGCAGTACCTGGCCACAACCTCCTATGATTCCCAAGCATTTCACCCCAGAAGAGCCGAGCACCAGGCCGGGGGAAAGCTTGTACCCATTTAAAAACCGGTGGGTAACCGGCGGCACCAGGGATCGAACCCGGTACCTCCCGAATGCGAGGCGGATGCTCTACCACCGCAAATACCAATAAATCATAACAGCATATTTCTTCAGCCAACCTGCGCTAGCGAAGTCAGTACTGTGTTCCAAAGCCTTAACAATAGTCATAGCACAGACGCAGATGGTTTAGAGATAAGGCCTATTAAATATGTAATTGATCACATAGCACCTGTGTTAGCCCATATACTTAATTCAGCACTCTCAGCAGGTGTTTTCCCAAAGGACATGCAACTGGCGCGCGTTATCGTAATTCATAAGGGAGGTGACAGAAATAATATAAATAACTACCGTCCAATATCCATTTTACCAATATTTTCTAAAGGGCTAGAAAAAACAATTAGTATTCGAATGGATAATTTTTCTCGAAAACACAGTCTGTTGACTGATTGTCAGTTTGGATTCAGGAAAAAGCGTTCCACAGAAAATGCTTTGCTCACCCAAAAAGAGATCATCTTGGAAAACATAGAAAAGAAACTAATGACTTTGGGAATCTATATTGATTTCAGCAAAGCCTTTGATCGTGTTAATCACAATCTGTTAATAGATAAGATAGAAAAATATGGTTTCCGTGGTAAGTGCACTCGACTAATTCGTTCATACTTATCCTCACGCTCACAGTTCGTTGAAATTAATGACCATAAGTCACAAATACGATCCATACAAAGCGGTGTGCCTCAGGGCAGCATTCTTGGTCCAGTCCTTTTTCTATTTTATATAAATGATATAGTGCTAATAGATAATGTGTCCAAATTTGTCATCTACGCTGATGATTGTAACATATTTTTTAGTGGAAAAAATGTGACGGATATTCTACCTCTCGCAAGCTCAGTTTGTTTTCGGCTTCAGGATTGGACTGAGAAAAACAACCTCTTATTAAATGAATCGAAAACAAAATGTGTTTTGTTCCGCGCACCCAGTACATGTCTAGAAATGCCTGAAACCATCATCATTGGTCCATATATAATTAATAGAGAGACATCTGTGAAAACACTTGGCGTTATTTTCTCTGAACACATGCTTTGGAACGACCATGTCGATCATCTTTGCTCAAAAGCGCGAAAGGTAGTTGGCATTCTCAATAGAAATCGACATTTATTTCCTGCCAAAATTAAACAGCTTTTGTATAATTCCTTATTCCATTCCGTGCTCAGTTACTGCGCACTGGTGTGGGGAAACACTAGTGCGCATAATTTAAACAAACTAATCTTACTACAAAAAAAAGCTGTTAGGGCAATAGAAAGTGTTCCATTCAACGAGCATACTAAACCTCTATTCTACAAGTACAAAATAATGAAAGCCGATAGCATATACAAGTACAAACTAATAAAAAGTTACAATGCAGCAATGCAGGGCAATTTGGACACATTCCTCTCACTCGCCAATCTCCATAAGCAAGAATACATATACCCTCATCGCCATAAACTACCATGGAAAGTTCCCGTCACGCGCACAGGTTATGGCCGCCAACGCGTTGAATACACACTCCCCCACACACTCAATGACTTTGCGAAGCAAGACATATTCACTACGAAACTTAACAAAAGGGACATAGAGCAGTTATTTATAAACTAGCATTAGTGTAACTAGATGTTTCTTTTTACTTTCGTTTTGTTCAGTTCCTAGTACACTGAACAAAAATCTGAAATGTTGCAGTGCTGTCATTGTTGTCAGGGTGGTTGGAGCTTTGTCAAGCTGCTATTGTGCAGCTTTTTCTCCCACCTCCTTTTTTCGCCATGTGTTTTTTGTTTCGGTGAAAATAAAAATTGATTGATTGATTGATTGATTGATTGATAAGCTCCATAAAACCCCGGCTCTCAGTCACCAGCGGCTGCGGAACAACTGACCACGGCGGCGGTCAGACCTGTGACGCAGCAGGGGGCGCTAAGAATGCCTGGCTCTGCTGGACAGGCCGCCATTGGAAACTGACCCTGGCAACGTTTAATGCTAGAACCCTAGCTAGTGAAGCTAGTTTAACAGTGCTGTTAGAGGAACTAGAGGGTATGAAATGGGATGTCTTAGGGCTTAGTGAGGTTAGGAGGCCGAATGAGGCATATGCTGTACTGAAGGATGGGCATGTACTGTGTCATCGAGGTTTACCAGAGAGGCGACAACTAGGAGTAGGTTTCCTTGTCAATAAGTATATAGCGGGTGATATAGATGAATTCTATAGTATTAATGAGAGGGTTGCAGGCATCGTAATTACGCTTAATAAGCGGTATAAACTGAAGGTTGTACAGGCCTATGCACCTACATGTAGTTATGACCAGGCAGTTGAAAGCTTCTATGAAGATGTAGAATCGGCAATGTGAAAAGTAAAGACACAGTGTACTGTTCAAGGCCAAGGTAGGGAAAAAGCAGGCAGGAGGCAAGGCAGTAGGTGACTACGGCATTGGTTCTAAGAATAGCAAGGGGGAGTTACTAGTTGAGTTCGCAGAGCGCAATAACTTACGAATCATGAGTACCTTCTTCAGCAAACGGAAGAACCGGGAATGGACATGGAAAAGTCCTAATGGAGAGACTAAAAATGAAATCGGCTTCATAATGTGTTCAACCCCCGCCATTATGCAAGATGTAGAGGTAATCGGGTAAGTGCGATGCAGTGACCTCAGGATGGTGAGGTCCCGAATTAGCCTAAATCTGAAGAACGAACGCAACAGATTAGCACGAAAGAAACCCATCAACGAATTAGCGGTGAGGGTGAGGGCAGAAGAGTTCAGGATCTCGCTACAGAATAAGTATTCAGCTCTTAACTGAGGATGGCAACATTACCCTAGAGACAATAAGGAACAATAATTTCAGAGATATTACTGAGTGCGCGGTAGAAGTAGGCGGTAGGATAGCTAGAGAGGATACCGGTAAGCTGTCTAAGGAGACGAAAGATTTGGTTAAGAAACACCAGAGTATGAAAGCTTCCAATCCAACAGACCAGATCGAATTGGCCGAGATATCAAAGCTAATCAATAAGCGCAAGGTGGCCGATATAAGGAAGTATAACATGGAGAAAATTGAGCATGCTGTAAAAAACTGGGGAAGCCTTAAAGCGGTAAAGAAGAAATTGGGCATAGGCAAAAACCAGATGTATGCGATAAGGGACAAGGCGGGCAACGTCATCACTAATATGGACAAGATAGTCAAAGTAGCCGAGGAGTTCTATACATGTCTCTACATTAGCCAAAGTAGTCAGGGCCGTAATGAGATTGGCGGTAGGGAAAAACAGTCAGACATTCCACCAGTGACAAAGGACGAGGTCAAGAAAGCACTAGAAACTATGAAAACGGGAAATCAGCTAGAGAGGATCAGATAACTACAGATTTGCTGATGGACGGGGGGGATATCGTTCTAGAAAAACTGGCCGCCCTGTATACGCAGTGCCTGGTGTCATCGACGGTACCGGAACCATGGAAGAATGCAAACATTATCCTCATTCACAAGAAAGGGGACTCTAACCCCCGAATGCAGAGATCTAACTTGACTCGGACTTGACTTGCAGCGATCTCAAGTCAGCTCCAACGCATGCCATAAATCGTGCTTGACTTGATAGGCGACTTGCGCTCGACTTGACGCGGTCAAAGTCGGGTCAGTTTTCAAGTTAGCTTGGGGGCTGTCTTGAAGCCGACTTCGTTTTTTTCAACATGGCCGCCACCAGAAGGGACGTCGCTCACCGGATAGCTTCTTTCGAATTCACATGCCATGCCATGGATGTCGCGTTTTCGGAGGCACATCGAACGCCTGCTATACCGTGACCGCCCATTCGTGATCGGGGAAACCCTATGGAGGTTTATGACGAGGAGCAATTCCTCGCGCGGTATCGGTTTACGAAGGCTACCGTGCTGCGACTGCTCAGCATGCTGCCCATGAAAGAAAGCGGCGGCAACCGGGGACAGCCAGTGCCTCCACTGTAGCAGCTAGCTGTTCATGACTACGTTTCTACGGGGCAGGGACGTTCCAAACAGTCACAGGCGACCTCGTCAAGATCCCGCAATCGACAGTGTGCCGTGCCGTGGGCAAGGAGACCCTGCTCATTGCAAAACATCTGCTTCCGATGCTCGTGAACTTCCCACACGCCTCCAAATTTCGGGAGGTGATGAGGGAATTCTACGAGGTCGGCGAATTCCCCGGCGTCACTGGGTGCATAGACTGCACCCATGTGCGCATAAAGAGCCCCGGCGGTCCGAATGCGGAGGTGTTCTGGAATCAAAAGGGTTACTTTTCTGTCAACGTGCAGGTAAGCAATGATGCCCTTCGTACATCAGCTAGCACGCATGCGCGCAAACTATCGCTTGTGAATGATGGGTCAAATTTAAATGCAAGTATAACGCCGTGCTTCTATGTCTCTATTGTTGATCTGTTGACGCTGTTGATCTGCAATTTTTGTTTTTCACAATGGCATAAGGTTTCTCAGGCTACAGAACAGAGCTTCCTTAAAGATAATATCGCATTGACGTTTAGTGACGTAACAGAAAGCAACCCTACGGCATGACCGTTTATAAGGCTAGGAAGAAGAAATGTGCTATGTGCAGCGATGGTTGTGCTTACCTACATATTGCTAATCTGATACAGGCCGTCACCGGACCACAGCTGCAATTCTACGACATAGTAGCCAGCTGGCCCGGGTCCGTGCATGACAGCCGGATATTCGACAACTCCCGGGTGCGTGTGCTATTGAGGAACGGCGGGTGCCAGGCGTGCTGCTGGGGGATGCTGGGTACGCCTGCCAGCCGTTTCTAATGACGCCTCTGGCAGACCCTGGTCCAGCGGGCACACCCCGTGGAAGGTAAATCTACATGTTGACAAGCCGGAAGTTCAGGAACAGATTAGTACCAACGTTCTTTTAGTCTAAAGCATTTTGTCTTTTAACTATTGGGATAAAACAAGCTATGGTGACATAGGAAAAATGTATTTCAAAAAATAATGTGGCGTAGCATAATTTTGAGCACATTGGGAAGACGTTTCTTAGCGACTCATAATGCATAGAGCCAAATGTTTATACCATTTATTTATTTGCACAGGTACAACAAGGCCCACATAAAGACCCGAAACACGGTCGAGCGAGCCTTTGGGGTTTGGAAACGACGCTTTCCTTGCTTAGACATGGGGCTGCAGCATAAGCCTGAACGAACTGTACTCATCGTGACGGCCTGTGCTGCACTTCACAATTTGGGCTGTTTGATGAAGGAGCCACAGCCACCTCATCATCATCATGTGCCAGCTGAGACACCAGCGTCCACGCGACCAGTGTACCTGCCGCCTCGCGATGCTGTAAATGAGAGCTTGTCAGGAATGCAAGCACGGCAGGTGCTCATAGAAAAGAGTTTCACCTAGGTAAGTAATGATGGAATCTCCACTAGTTGCTGAGGACCTCGAGCCATGCATGATTGCAAACAAAATCCTGTATAATGCTTGCCACAGCCTACTGTTTGGAAGCATATTATAGTCAGATACAACTCGAGAGTGGAAGGTATGCTCATAGACATGCGCAGGGCTAGGCATTAAGGGGAGCCAAGTTTCACCACAATCCCCGCTTCCCCCCACTTCTACCCTAACCAAGGCCCCAAGGAACAAACTACAATGCAGAGATGAGGGATGCTTACAAAACCTTTGTCTTTATGTGATGGAATTTCAACACTTGCAAAATATTTTGTGCCTAATAAACAGAACAAGCTCCGCCATGGTTGCAGTACTGTTTTTTTTTCAATAGTGAAACTATGGTGAAATTTGTTCTTTTTATTAAGCACAGAATATTTTCTGCGACGTGCCGACACACTTCTCAAAACCATTCCTTGAGCCCATGGCTTTCCATTTGTAAAGGTGGCAAGTAAGCAGTTTTTGGAACTCAGGATCATAAACCTAGTCAAGCCCATTCAGAGGCTTTTTTTTCCATGAGCCTCAGCATCACTGATGTTGAAATAAAGATTTGATTTGAAAAAAAAGCCTAAGGTTTTCAACTCCACAGTTTCCTCAAAATGTGGGGGCAGACAAAGCGCCGTCTAAGAGAATTAGCCCCCCCCCCCGCCTTCCACACACCTATAGATATGCCTCTCAAGGGAGGGCTGATTGTCCGAATATCACGGTCAATCCCATTTTACAAATGCACTATTCAATCACGAGTTCTTACATTTAGCTATGATCATGCCATTGTGAGAACCAAACAACCAATTGGCCGAGGAAATCCTTTAAGAGGCATTTCCTGGTGGATTTTTAAGCTTTGCCGTATGAAAAAGTGCTTGAGGTTTCCACTTTCATGTTAGGAGGGGGTGGGGAGGCTGTTTATAGGCTGTGGTGCCTTTCATAGCCGCTCTTGTATGGCCTGCTTTGCAAGTTTGCATTCTTGAAGTACTTTCTTGAGTGTCCCTTTATTTAAAGTGCACTTCAGAAACACTGTGTTCATCTTCCAGGGGCAGGATGCATGTTGCTTGCTTCACCTACAATAGGAGCTTGGACTGCAGCTTCCTTTCCGAGCATCTTCTCCAAACATAGCCATCTGCTCTCTGGAGGCCTTAGCACTTGCCAGTGAACACTGCTTGGGCAGTCGCAGTGACCTCACCTGCCCAAGCAACTGGATCATCGCTACAGATCTGTGTACCTGGGTTCAAAGCAGAATCAGCATACAGAGGGTGGAATATGTGCTGCAGTAATTGTAATGTTACGAGTCGAATGAACGAAGAAGAGGCAGACAAAGAGTGTGTGTGTGTGTGTGGGTGCATTGACGTGCTCGGGGCCCGAATCCTTCACAGCGATCTGTTTCGACGTCTGTTGTGCCCTGTGCTTTTTTTTTAAACTGTGCTTGTGTCTTGCGTAATGTCAGTGCATCGGTGCTTTGCATGCTGTGAAAGCTTTGTGCAAAATAGCAATATGTTGTTTCTGTAGGTGCTATGGCTATTTCTCTTCATTCTAATACTGTCATTGCTGTGGTATTTGGGCACTGTTTCCTTTATATACAGTTTAACATTCCCCAGTGCAGTGTTGGTGTGTGTACATAACATGACTGCATTTGTGTTGCTGCATATACTACTGTGTGATAGAATGCAGGATCCTTAAAGGGGTTTATAGACTCATGTTTTCACATAGTCTACCATGCCTCACACGGGGCGCCACATATTTACATCTTTTTCTCGGGGAACATCTTTGTAGAGTGAAGGAATTCTCTTCATATTTGTTGACTTCAAGAGCGTTTACTCAATGGCTGCATTATTACCCTCCGTAGCAATCAGCACACACACTTTCATCATTTTGTCTTGTTCATTCCAGTGTCATCTTTTCTACATTAATGGATTTGAGCCAACACACTAGGACACGTCTTCTCCTCTGTTATGCTTTCTTTTCATAGCTTGTAAAAACAACAAACTGGAATATGTGCTGCAGTCAATATAATGCTACGAGTCGAATGAACGAAGATGAGGCTTCGTATATAATGTCAGCTTCATATCAAGTTGTTTATGCCATTTAGTAAGTTGGTGCGTGGGCAAGATGTTCAGGTTGCATTCAGTACCTTAATGTTAACACTGATGCTGTGAGCATTTATGCCAAATATTTCTATGCACTGCAATGTTTAAATGCCAATGACAAGATTCAGGCTACCTAGGGTAAATATTTTGCTGATCCTGCTACCAATGACCTTCGAGAAGCCCAGGAACTGCTGCGTAGTCTTTGTTTACACATGCATGAAAACTGATGCACATGGTGCAGGTGTAACAGCTGTAGCGTCCCACAGGGCAGATGCATGGCTTGTTCATTGTAGAAATGGGCAAGCATTTGAGTTACTGCGTATACTACTGCGTGATGGAAAGCAGGATCCTTAAAGGAGTTTATAGACCCATGTTTTCTCGCAGTCTACCTTGCCTCACACGGGCCGCCACATATTTTCTTCTGTTTCTCGAGGAACACCTTTGTAGAGTGAAGGAATTTTCTTTATATTTGTTGACTAGAGTTCATATGTCAAGTTGTGTATACTGTTTGACAATTTCATATATAAACATGATCTCCACATGATCTTAACCAGCCATGTTGGCAGAAAAAGAGTGCTGCATAACCTTGCTACCACTTATTTGGTTGTGGTAGCTTGTCAGACATGCAAGCAGATGACCAACAAAGCTGCATGTTTGTGCACATAAAAAGTACTTAAGTACTTATTGTTTGTATGTGCATTGATTCAGACAGTTTCCAGTTTCATTGAGGTTAAGCAACTCTTTCTTTTGCTGCCTCTTGCAGCCTCTTTAGTTGCTCAAGCTTAATATTTCTTTCTATTTCAAGAATTTCAATCTCAAGTTCACTTTTTTTTAGAGTTTCTATCTCCAGCTTGTGTTTCTGCTGGAGATTATCCATTTCCAGCTGTTTTTGTTGGAGCTCGAGTGTGCGGATGTTCTCTTCGAAAACCTTTTTCGTTTCTCGTTCCTCCAGTACACTCTGATGGTCCTCCACCAGCAGTTTTATACGCACATCGTGCTCCTCACGGAAGAGAGTAGCTCTCATACCGTTCTCCTCCCCGAGGGATTTTTCGAGTAGAGCCATGCGCCCTCTCGGTACCCTGCTATTATCAGCAGAAGCCATGGTATTAGGAGCGGTGGACCTGTTAGCAGGCCCAAAAGCAGAGGCATTGCAGCAACCCCCTGCAATGATGTTTAGCATATTGTCGGGCTGCGTGGCAGATGAAGATGCACTGCTGTTTTCAGCAGCTTCTGGAGCTGCTGTACCAGCCTCACTTTCAATGGTATCAGCTGGTGATGCTTGATCATCGACGATTGGTTCCCAATTGTCATCACCTGTATTAAAGAAACAGACGATATATGTGGGTCAAAATAAATACAAGCTCCTGAAACACTCCCTGCCTAGCTTATTAGCTGCACATATGTTATCTATGGTGGGGAACACAAAAGAGTGAAATTGAAGTATTCGAATTCATGCAAAGGATAATGCGAGCTGCATGTCAGGTACAGTGAAACTCCTGTTTTTCATGATCTAATAAAGCAGTCTTGAACCAGAAAATGACACAACTGTGGCATGTGTTGGTAGGGGCAGTGCCATTCCTGTAATTAGTACTGAAACTTCATGCACTAGAATCTATGTTCCTTGTATGATATATTCTGTGTTATAAATTATGCACAACTGCCCATGCCAATCTGTATCACGATTACAATGCAACTAAATGACGGACACAATAAAGATATCTTGCTGCACTTAACAATGCCTTTTCATTTCTAATGCTCATGCTGCCTGCATGAAAGTTACTATACAGTGTGCCTATGTGCACATTGCGGTCAGTGATGCTACTTAGAAAAAGTGTAGATAAGCACATTCGTAAGCAGCAAAATTTAAAGCTACAAAAACGTGAAGTAAATTCTCTGCTGTATAAATTCACGTAATGTTCTTAAAATTGTGGTCGGACATAGCTCTAGAACGAGGCGGCAAATGCCCCTCAAAGGATACCAATGGTTTCTTCAACCTTCAGCATGCGAAATGCTTTACCTGTGTAGTCAAAGCCAGTGTCACCTGACCCATCTACCATGGACTGCAAAAGCCTCATCCCAGGCAAGCTGTCAACTGGTGGCAGATCATTAGCCCCATCTGAGTCATTCATTTTGGATCCGGGTACTTATGTGGCTGGCGATTGCCACCACTTGCTCGCTTAGGGGTGACATCGTAGCAGGTGCTGATCCTCCTCCTAAAGAGAAAAAAAATAGTTTAGACATACTGAAGCAAGTTTTAAAGCAGGAGAATTATCTAGACATTCTCTATTGTTTTTTCTTTTATGCCAACTGTTCTTAAAGTGATCCCGTACAAAAACGAAGTACACTGCTACATTTACACGCCACTGCCAGGTATAGAATCTGTGCTCGCATGTGACGGCAGCTTAGCGGACCCGGAGCATTTCATCGATTCACGTTAGCCTCAATTTGATGAGTGTTTATGCTCTAGTTACGCAAACTTCCCCGAGAAGACGCAGCTGAGGGCAGAACACTTGCCTTCCTCCCCTAACTACTCAAACTACTT